>JAODPA010068059.1:0-33056 GCA_025585075.1 Nepenthes mirabilis | reverse complement strand
AATTTGGTCAATCAAATCTACATTGAATATTAATATATTATTGTTTCTATGATGATGTGTTAGATTGATCATGGTAAAAAATTATGCACAAACTATGCTTGAACTTCGGATCAGTGTCTCTAAAAGCAAGCAGTATGTCATTGTATTTTAACATTAACATTGAAAAAATTGTATTCATTTAACTTAATGTCATATTTTCTTTAGTATTAATAGTAAAAAGATTATGTACAAAAAAAATAAAATTTTCTCTATAGTATATGTTTATCGAGTTATTAAGTTTGTTTGCCATTTGTATTCGGGCATTTATTGAATGAAAATTTAGCTCTTTACCTACTTGCTATGGATAATATCAATAAGAATGCACTTTAGCAAAATGGCTTTACTTATTAAATTACAAAAATTATCCATATATCTTTTGAGTTTAATGTAACTTTTGACAAGAGTTGAGCCAACACGCAAACAATATGCATTCAACTTATATAGTTTAATATTCATATTAACGAATTCAAAATCTGTTTGTTTGTTAAAAGTTAGCATATTAAAATATGTTTTTCCTATTTTTGGAAATTAACATATAAGAAAAAAGTATTTTTTTTTTAATTTTTTTACTATTTGGTATGCAAGGACAAAATAAATAGTCAGTATTTTTAATGATAATTGAAAATGAAAGGGATCGGTATATTTCCTAACAGCCTAAGAAGAAAGTTCATCAAATGATTCAACCCATAATAAAATAGATACCTAATAAGCCAATATGGCCAAAAATTGGTGGACAAACCTGACAGTCCTATCCAAAACAACTTATTTTTTGAATGAAAACAGAACCAACTTTAACTGATCGAAACGGTTTCCTTCTCTTATCTGGCTCAATAGACTCGATTGCCAATTAGGAATCGCTAGTTAAACGGCATCTACTTATCCCTCCAACAGTTTCTTAGGTGGTTAGTTAAAAATGTTAACTGCCCCTAATTTCTATATAAACCCCCTTCCCAAGAGGAAATGGAGATGATGCTCAACCAAAACACAAGCTAACAAAGGACAATCTGAAGACGCTTTAAGCGCACACTCTCTCATTCATTAAGAAGCTTTCTACAAAGCACACATTACAAACAAAAACCATTTTCACAAGTATTTGTACTTGCATCCTCCCTTTTCTTTCCTTAAAGAACGATAACTAATTTAAACGTCACAAGATATACCGAAGAATGAATCCCGCCAATCATTTGACCATACATTTATTATATTGTACAGGATCTAAATTAGAAGTGTACGGAGACCAGATCCATGTCAGACCGATTGGATAGTTCTTGACTCCCTAATTCGTATAATAATATGAATCCGATGATGCATTATTAGTGCTGTTTGTGCGAAGAGACTAAAATGTCCGACTATCGCACTCATATAAATACCAATATGGTAAACACACGAGTACAAGTCAATACAGTAATCAGAGCTACCACCTGATTGGTGGCATGACTACCACACTCATATAAAGACCAACATGGTAAACACACGAGTACATGAGGTGGCAACTGTCCTCCTATGGCCAGTCGAGTGAATGATCATCCAGATCCTTATGTGCGAGCACTCGTGATGAGAATGGACAACATCTCTAAAGTAGTCTAGGACATTTACACACGACTTGACGAGCAACTGAAGGGGGCTCCATCTTCTGCATCCCAAATAGTGATGTCCAAGGGAAGGAAGAGGGGAAGAAAGTACCCAACTAATAAGGGTCATCTGCCTGAAGACCTCGAAACTCAAGCTGCCTCAAGTAACAAAATTCCAATGTGCTTGGAGGGTCATCTGAGTTATAGGACCAGAGAGGATAGGCATGAGAGGCAAAATCCTCGTTATTTCCGTGATGATAGGGAGCTCTCATACCAAGTAGGGACCTCTCACAGTGTGCATCATCCAAAGGCTGTGAGCCACCCAGCCTCTCATGCTACACAAAATCCTTCAGAATTAATGATCTTCTTCAATGAGAAGAAGATGGCAACTTCTCCTCAAATAGAGGAAAGAGTTAAAAAAAATGTGGCAGCATGTCTTTAGAGAAGACGCCAGAAGAAGAACCGCTGAGCTGCGGAGATCTCCATTAACGATGGAGATCCGAACACATCCACTCCCTTATAAATTCAAGATACCGACCCTAAGTCATTGCGATGGAAGTACTGATTCGATGGACCATCTAGACCATTTTTACACTCTTCTGAGCTTTCAATGCCTGAATGAGGTTGCAATGTGTTTATACATTCCCTTAACTCTCAAAGGAGATGCCTAAGTTTGATTCTATCGGCTTCAACCCAACTTCATTCGGATGTTTCAGGATTTGGCCGATGATTTCTTATCCCAACTTGCCTCCGGTCGGAGAGAAGAGAAGCAACAATGGCACCTTACCCATGTCAAGCAAAGGCCAAACGAAAGTTTGAAGAAATTTCTGACTCGGTTCATGACCGAGGCCCGAAAGATACCTAAATTCACCGATGACGTGAAATTGAGTGCCTTCATATCAACCTTAGAGCCTAGAGACTTTTTCAAACATCTGGTCCAGAAGGACTCGCAGACCTTCTGAGAGGTAGAGGCCGTTGTTCGAGCTTATTTAGCAGCCGAAGATACCAATGAACTGAAACGGTTAGAGCGTGTGGACCACTTCCACCAAATAATGATAGATGAAAAAAGAAAGAATGGCGACCACATGGGCTCCCGAGCACAAGAAAGTAGTAAAAGTCAGAGTCGATAGCACAAAGAAAGGTCAGGCCCCTGGATTTGACTCCTTTGAATGACTCTCACATGAACATCTTCAAACAAATTCAGGATTAAAAATTTTTCAAATGACTAAAGGTATTGAAGAACCCGAATGGAGGTTATCAGTCAAAGTATTGTCACTATCATCGAGCAGAGGTCATAATACTGAAAACTGTCAAATGCTACAAAAGAAGATTGAAGAGTTGATCTAGAACGGACACCTTACCCAATTTCTGCAAAGATTCGAACAGACCTCCGGAGAAGTAGACGAGAATAAAGCTGAGCAGTAAAGAAACCGAATGGCAGTCGAGGTCATTAATATAATTATAACACGATTAGCGTAGAATGACACCCTGGAGTACTCAAGTCTGCTCGTCAGGCACAAGAGGCCAAAGGTAGGAGTTAGAGATGATGTCATTAGTTTTAGTAGCGAATATATGACTTATGTAATCTTCCCTCATTCTGATCCATTGGTTGTATCTACACTAATCTCTAATGTTAATATAAACTATCAGTTGAAATTAGTATTTATTAATAATGAAAGTTTAAGAAAATTTGCTTTATCTCAATGTGAATTTTAAATTGAGTCTAAAAAGAATTCAGATAGAACCCATCGAGAGACCCCTATACCGACTGAAAAATAAGTTGGTATCTATTCAGGTGTTGTCCAACTTGAAGTTACATTGGGGACTTATTCAAGGATTGCCTCCAAGATACTTTCTTTCTTAGCAGTAGACCTTTCATCGGTCTACAATACTATCATTAGATGTCCCTGTTTAACAACTTTTGGAGCAGTGACTTCGATCCCCCATTTAAAAATAAAGTTTCATATTTCGTATGGTGTAGAAGAGGTCTTGGCGATGAAATGACTGGACAGACATATTACTTGTCCCAAATTATTGAGACACCCCCCGATCAACCAATAGAGGACCTCAACTTCTATGACATGACCACTTTATTGCAAGCATAGTATGAAAAATTAACAAATTAGATCTCTTTAGATCTCAATAATTTAGAGAAGTACGTTCAAATAAGAAATTCTCTACCATAACCCCTCTGAAGCTAGCTTATCAGTTTTCTCCGACGAAACTCTGATGTTTTTACCTAAACACCTAGTGACATGTTAGGAATATTGATTGGAATAATGGTCCATAAGTTGAGTTTAGACCCTGTTCATAAACCTATTTGGTAAAAATGAAGGAATCATCTGGTTGAGAAACTAGCTGCCATCCTTGAGGAGGTGAAAAAATTGCTCGATACAGGATTCATTACGAAGATCTAATATCCAAACTGATTATCTAACGTGGTCCTGGTCAAGAAAATTAATGAAAAGTGGAGGATGTGAGTCAACTTTACTGATACTAATAAAGCATATCCTAAAGATAGCTTTCCGTTACCGATAATTGATCTGCTCATAGACTTAACATCTGGTCATAAACTGTTAAATTTCATAGATGCATATTTGGGCTACAATTAGATTTGGATGAGTCAAGAGGACGAGAAGTACATGTTATTCATAACTAACCAAGAGATATACTGTTATAAAGTTATACCCTTTAAACTAAAAAATGTCTATGACACTTACCAACGACTTGTCAACAAAATGTTCAATGCCCAGATCGGATAAAATATGAAAGTGTATGTGGACAGTGTACTTGTCAAGAGTAGAGCTACTAACAACCATATTCACAATTTAGACAAGGATTCAATGTCCTTCATACACATCAAATGAAACTTAATCTAATAAAGAGTACGTTCGGAGTGATCTTGAAAAAGTTTTTAGATTTTATTATTTCACATCAAGGGATTGAAATAAACCCTGAAAAAATAAAGACTATTATCGACATAAACCCACCTCAGTTTGTGAAAGAAGTCTAGAAACTCACTGAAAAGCTAGCAGCGCTTTTCCGTTTTTTGGCTAAATCAGTGGAGAAGTATTTGTCATTCTTCAAAACTTTGAGAAGAACAAAGGCTGCCACATTCCAATGGATGACCGACTGTGAAGCCGCGTTCCGAGAGTTGAAGGAGAATCTCTCGAACCCCTACTTCTTACTTTCCTTCAAGAAGGCGAAGAGCTATATTTGTACTTTGCAGTATTTGACACCACCTTGAGCTCAGTCTTGATTCCACAACAATTCGACCGGTGATGACCTGTATATTATGTTAGCAAAATATTGACTGACCCAAATACCTAAAATTCGCACATTGAAATGATGGCTCTGGCACTTATATATTCTGCCCGAAAACTTCGTCCTTATTTCCTGGCTCACAAAATTGTCATCCTAACAAACCAGACGCTAAAGGAATCTTACAGAAGACGGATATGTCAGGACGATTGGTCAAGTGGCCCATTGAGTTGGACAAGTTCGACGTAAAATTTCGATCGAGACGGGCTCTAAAAGACCAGGCCCTGGCAAACTTCGTTGTTGAAACAATGATCCCAACTATAGAAACCCCCGACATCGATAAGACCGATGAATATCAAAGGACTCCTATATGGATCATGCACGTGGATGGATCTTCAATGTAGACAAACAGTGGTGCTGGCGTGATCCAGAGAAACCCTAATGGGTTAGAGATAAAGTATTTAATGACCCTCAGATTTTCGATGACCAATAATGTTGCAGATAACGAGGCATTACTTATTAGACTCAAATTGGCCAAAGAGTACTCGGCCAAGAACCTAATCGTCTACAGTTACTTGAAACTGGTTGTCAACTAGGTCCAAGAAAATTTTGAGACTTCCAATCCATAACTTTTAAAGTATCTCTTAAAAGTCCAAAACTTGACTTTGACATTTGATAGTGTAGAAATGATCCACATCCTAAGAGAAGAGAACAAACAAATAGTTCGATTGACAAGGGCCGCAACAACAAGGAACCCTGAGCAGTTTACATAGATAACTGATGTTGACAGTTGGATAATCCCTACATGAGATACTTGTCCGATGGCTCGTTATCAAAGAACTCGGATGAGGCAAAACATGTAAAAATGACAGCAGGCTCGTATTCCACCGTGAATGAAAAGTTATACCAATGTGAGTACTCCGTCCCATACCTATGGTGTCTCACGCTAGAAGAGGCTAACTACGCGCTCGGAGAAGTATACCTCAACATTTGCGGATTCCATATTGGGGGCAAGAACGTTGCTTTCAAACTCATGCAACAAGATTACTACTAGCCTACCATAAAACACAACGCCATGGATTATACACGAAAATGTGACAATTCCTAAATCCATAGGAACCTCACCCATCAACAACATATAGAGATCTAAGCCCTGCGGTCGCCCTACCTATTCACACAATGGGGGCTCGATAACCTTGGACCCCTCCCAGTTGCATCAGGACAAAGAAAGTTCGTGATCATCGGAATTGACTATTTCACGAAGTGGGTTGAGGATGTCCCACTGGCTCGGATCACTGAGTAGAATACAATAGAATTCATCCGTCAGAGTATAGTATGTAGATTTGGTGTTTTAGAAATCATAATGACCAACAATGAGATCCAATTTATTAGCAAGTAGTTCACAAATTATTATGCTAATTTGAGAATAAGGTTAGTATTGCCTACCCACAAACCAACAGACAAGTAGAGATTATCAACCGCACACTACTACATGGTTTGAAAACGAAGTTTGAAAGTGTTGGATACTCATGGGTGGACGAGTAGTCATCTGTATAATGGTCCTACATGACGATGCCCAGAGAGCCGACCCGAGAGACACCCTTTAACCTATATTATGGGACTGATGTTGTCATATCAATAGAAGTTGGACTGTCCAATTTTCAAATTGAATGTTTTGATTCACTCAACAATTCTCAAAGGCTCCAAGAAAACCTTAACCTACCTAAAGAGACTCAGGACATGGTCGATTGCGGATGGTAACTTATCAATAATAAATTGCAAGATATTATAACAAGAAGGTGAGATAGCCAATTTGAAGTGGAAGATTTAGTACTACGAAGCACTGAAGCACTGGTAAAAATGTCGATCAGAACAAACTCTCACCTAACTGGGAGGGGCTTTTCCTAGTCTCGACCATTCTCCGAAATAGGGTATACAAGTTGCACATTCAGAATGGCAAACTTATCCCTCGGACTTCAATTACCTCTCACCTCAAAAAATATTATCAGTAAATGTATGTGTAGGCGGGTAAAGTTAGTTTGTATCATCTTGAGTGCTTATAAAAAAGTTATATTTTATTAATAAAATAATTATTTATTATTCATGTGAATGTTTGTTTGTCATTTTATAAAATTACACGATATAGGCTGCCCCTCGAATTACCACTTGGTGGTCAATAAAATTCGGTCATATTATTGAGTAGCCCTAACGATGTTGGATTGTAAACTTTGGTCACAAAATCAAACGGCCCTCATGAGATTGAAGGCTAAAAACTTAAGGGGCTTTCTTAAAGTATGAATATCAAGACCTCCTATTAAAGGAAGATAGTATTTTCAGCTGATTATGGTTTAAAAAATTTAAGTCAGACACATAAGAACTCTGAAACCCTCTAACATGCTCGAGCAATTGAAGTCACGTGTGGACGATGGTTTAAGTCATCTCAAGAGCCCGACATTTAAGTCTATAAAGCTTGGCTAGTTTATGTATGTATATATATATATACATACATAAACTAGCCAGGTTATATATATATATAAGAGAGAGAGAGAGAGAGAGAGAATAATTGACACAATTGTGAAAAAAATTCATTTTATTACTTTACAAAAATGTTACAAGTACAAAAATTTTAAAAAAAATTATTATTCTGGAGGAGGATTATTATGAGGTTGCGAAATCTTCAACAAAGATTCCTAGGAGTCCACATCGTCTCTAGAATGGCACAACACATCTAAACTATGTCGAGTACTAGCGTTCCTATGATAGAATATGAAAATGGGGATGCTAGGAGCCACCCTCTTGATGATGTGTCGACAGAGGCTGATACCATCCCAATATTTGTACTCCATCACCTACATAATGTCAATTACATTGATGGATATCCGAAATTCACTCTCCAGCCTAAAGTTTTGGTCACGAAGGGGAACGTGTTTCTACTTCGTCTTAGACAACTCACATTCGAGACGAAAAACACGCTCCTCCAAGATTAAGAACTTCTCTTTTTTAATGTAATCGTGAAACAGGTAGTCGGCAGTGAAGACGAGACAATGAGCTAGTTCTTGAAACTGTAAAAAAGAACAAATTAAAAACTATAAAGAAAATAATAAAGGAACTGATGAGAGATTCGACCAATACCTCGAAGAAAGAAGAGCTCCCTGCGAGAGTATCACTCGTGGGAACCTCTAAAACCTCCTAGACCTCTGGCTCTAAAGGCTCTGCAACGGCTACCTCAATCGCCTTACTGACTCCTCTACTGAAAACATCCTCCTAAATCTCAAATGTTGGGGGTTTAGAACCAAATGTTCTGACTGCTATCTCTAAAGCTGCTTCTGTCTCGACCTCGGACATGGGGTCCTCTAGGCAAGGCACATTAGCCACCTCGACTTGGCCTTTGACCTCATTTTCATCTCTAGCCTCAGACGCTAGGGGCTCAGAAGAAAGAACCTCAATAATCTCAACATGAAGTTTTGAGATGACTACCTCTGGGATGCTAGCCTCTAGAAACTCAACTTGAGGCACATTCTCAGCCTTCCTAGACTGAGTCTTACTAATCTAAGAAGCACCAACAGTAAAACCAGTAGGAAGATTAGGTAGGGACTCCTTGGACAGATATGGCAGAATGCCTGGCATCGCATACAAAATAAGGGCTAGAGTAGGGATATGAACACCTTTGGTTTCAACCTCTATAGCAGACTCTGAAGGCTCACAACCTTTATTCGGACCGACGGCCCTAGACATTTGGGCCAAGGAAGAAACAGGAGTTGGGTCCATCCTCACCGATGGCCCTTTTCTCCTCATAAGCTAATCAATAGTGGTTTTGTCGTCAAAGGAAGACTCAGCTGAGGCCTTTGTTTTCTCTTCGACTTCCTCATATGAACTGGCGGTGCAAGAGACGCATCTGACCCCTCCAATATAGGTTCCCATTTGGCCTGAGCTAGAGACTTGACCAGCAACTATTGGTTCTTTTTATTCTCATTAAAAGAGCCAACTTTTTTCTTAATGGGATCCGTCAGCGCCTTAACTAACTCCTTCTTGTACTCTAACACCTCAGTATTAAAAAAAATATTGAGACTCTGCCCCACTCATTAGAGAGTTGCCATCCAGAGGGAGTCATCAAGTAGAAGAACCAGTCCTTCCATCTCTTGGTTGAATCAGGATTTCCCTTACTCAATATGAACTTGGGACGAGGAGAGACTGAAATCCAGTCTACTCCATGGTGAAAATAAAAAATAACATTTACAGCCTTGGTGTCCAACACCAAGCCATGAATACGAGCAAAAATACATAAAGATACTAAATACCTAATTGCATTCGATTGCAGTCTGACGACCAAAATATAAAGAACAATCAGTATTTTGTACAACTCTAGCGCCATTCCATATTAGAGGTCTCCTTTGAGATGAATCTCATAAACGGTAACATATCCTTCTGGCTAAGAGTAAGCTCTGCCACCTACTCCAGGCAAAAGGTACACCAACGAGCTCAAAATTTTATACCAAGCACGAAGACAGTCGACATTGGCAAAGATGAGAACCGACTGGGTGTCATTAACAACAGGAGCCATTAGAAAAGATGAAGGATTTTAGAAAGAGGGAAGAAGAAGATGAAAGGGTTTCGAAGAGAAGGAACGAAAGGATTTTAGTATTGCGTCCCGAGTCCTCGATTGTTGTACGGATTAGGGAGTCATCGGATTCCTAGCTGTTCTAAAGCATACATGGAAGGGTCCGGTCTCCATCTCTGTTAACCTAGGGCCTGCACAACACAATCAACAAATAAGAGATCAGAGGTCCTGTAGGATTTCTCCCACTAAAGCCACTCCAATGCTCAAGTCAACAAATTCTCGTAATGAATGGAAATGGGGTGCACGCTAAGAGGTGCGCGGAAGTATGCTGAAAATACGTGGATGGTGTGTGTTTGTTTATATGAGAGAGAGTAATGAGCGGGTGGTCGGAGGCCCGGCTCCCTAGGTGCACCGCTGCGGGTGGCTAACTTCCTGTCGCCTGAGTAGGCTTAGGAGTTTGGATCTGGAGGTTAGTTGGTGAGCTTGAGGCTTGCGACGCTGAGTCAATTATCTTGGATCCGATCCCCTCTCTTCATTGAAGAAGAGGGATTTTATAGGCCCCCTGACGGGAAATTTTGGGCGCGAGAACTCCTATTGGTAGGGTCCGTTGGCCGCTGATTTCTATCGGTGATTATCGGCATGTCAGCTGTCATTTTGCAGTGACAGGCGGACTACCAGGTGTTGCCGGCGATGCCTGATCTCCACCTTGAGCTGGGATTGGTTGGTCGCCAGTGGGTGGCCGCCTGAGTCGTGGCTGGCAGCGTTGACGGCTTCTCCATTGGCTGGTTTCTCCTGCCCTTTTGTCATTTTTCAATGGCCGCATTAATGAGCTATAAGAGGTGCTCGCTGGCTGCTGATGGTGGGCCGCCACGTAGGCATCCCGCGTAGTTGGGCTGGGATCCGGATCTTCTTGGGCTTTAGCCTTGGACCCAACACTAGCCTCCCATGCATGAGCTGACCAGTGGTCGAGGCCTGGGATGTCCCGTGGGTCCCATCCATGGTCCGCCGGTTTCCCTCGAGATGCTTCAACACTTGTCTTCTGGGCTCGCACCTTCCCCAGGTATCTGCGTAGGCTTTTCTGACGCTGCAGCGATTTAATGCCTAAATTGGGAGGATTTGGACGCCTGGGGTTGCATCTGATTTGAGGGCTTTTCCTATTCGATGAAAGACGTCCGTCGAGAGGCGTGCCTCGTTAAGCACGAGAAGGGTGCCTATTTTGCCTATAAATAGGAGGGCTCCTTAGCCAGTGTAATACATCCTTTAGCTATCTTCGAGGGGACAATGCAAAGGCACTGGCTTGCTCCACCTTCAGTGAGGATCCGCGAAGGAGTTAGGTGGAGATCCCGAACTCTCGGAGAAGACTGCCTTCACACCCGCGCTGCAGTCGATTCCTCATGCTAATGAGGGTGGCTTTGCAACTCTGTTGTCGTCACGTGCCTCCCCTCCATGGTGTGACTCATCCAGAGCGTTATGGGATCGCGGCAAAACTTTCACGGGGATGCCTCCCGCCGGTGAAGTGCGTCGATCACGGTCCCCACTTCACTTGGTTCGTGCGCGGGCCGTGGAGGAGGCAAAGAGGGGAGTCCCGGTGAGGAAATTGTAGGGTTTTCCCTTTTAGTCCCTCCCGGAGGCTCCTAAGCTGGGCGCTTGTTCTGCCTCGGTGGATAACACCGGGATCGTTTCCACCGTGGGTAGGCCAACGTGTGACTATCCCTAGTGGCTTGGTGGGGGAACGGTGCCGAGGTCGTGGTGATCTCATGTAGATCAAGTTCCCCAAGCTCACTTGGGCATCCGGGGTAGTCGCTGTGGGGCCTAAGCCCCGTGCCATATCTTCTTCCCTTTTCTTGTATCTTTGTTGCCACAAATCTTGTACTTTGTAATGAAAGTTTTGATTAATAAAAGAAGTAGTCCCTTTGTCTCTGTTCTTCCATTTTGCAGCGTGTGGTTTCCTTTACTGATTGATTTCCCCTAACATGTCGCACCCTGCTTCGTGCGCTTGAGGATCTTCGGACTCTTGCAGTTCGAGGGCGACCACTAACATCTGGGGCCGTAGAGGCTGGAACACCACTGATGGCGGTCACATCCTTCTATCTGTTTGGCACACAAAATGCACAGAAGATCTAGGGGCGCTGCGTCATGATGATCTGTCTTGGAAACGCGTGAGGCTTTAGGGATTCTCCACGTGGAGCACGCTTGTTGGCCTCGTCGTGGCGCTCCTTGGTCTCAGAGTGCAATCATTTCTGGGGGGAACTCCGTCTATTTAAATGCACAACCCCCTTCTCAGACAACGCGCTCTGCTGCTTCTTTGGCAGTGTAAAGCTTTGCGTTGCTTGCGATCCTTCTCTCTTTCGCCTGCTCTTGCTGCAATCCGGATGGAGGAGTCATCCTCATCGTCCAGATCGGGATATACCTCCAGAGGGTTTGAAACTGGGGCCCATGCTTGTCGGGTCCCAGTGTCATCACATCGGAGGGGGGCCACTCGGAGGCTACAGTCGTAGGCCCTACACGATCACCGTGGGCACGTCCAGGCTTTGAGAGAGCGGAGGCTGCACCTTGATGCTGAAGAGAGAAGAGGGCTGACGTCCTCCTGATAGGACAAAGAAATGAACATCTCTGTGCTGAGGAGCGGAGGCTGCGCTACAATACTGAGGAAAAAAGAAGGCTGACAACCTCCTGGTAGGACGGAGGAATGGACATCTCCGTGCTGAGGAGCAGAGGCCGCGACTCGATGGTGAGCAGTGGAGGCTGCGCCTCGATGCTGAAGAGAGAGGAGAGCTAAGACCTCCTGGTAGGACGGAGAAATGGATATCTCTGTGCTGAGGAGCGGAGGCCACACCTCAACGCTGAGGGGCAGAGGCCGCGCTTCGACGCTAAAGAGAGAGGAGGGCTAAGGACCTCCTGGTAGGACGGAGGAATGAATATCTTCGTGCTGAGGAGCGGAGGCTGCGCCTTGACACTGAGGGGCGGAGGCCACGCTTCAGCGCTGAAGAGAGAGGAGTGCTGAGGACCTCCTGGTAGGACGGAGGAATGGACATCTCCGCGCTGAGCAGTGAAGGCTGCGCCTCGACGCTGAGGAGAGAGAAGGGCTGAGGATCTCCTGGCAGAATGGAGGAATGGACATCTCCGTGCAGAGGAGCGGAGGCTATGCCTTGACGTTGAGGAGCGGAGGCCGTGCCTCAACTCTGAAGAGAGAGGAGGGCTAAGGACCTCCTGGCAGGACGGAGGGATGGACATCTCCGTGCTAAGGGGCAGAGGCTGCGCCTCAACGCTGAAGAGCGGAAGTTGCACCTTGACGCTAAAGAGAGAGGAGGGCTGAGAACCTCCTGGCAGGACAGAGGAATGGACATCTCCGTGCTGAGAAACAGGGGTGGCATCTCGACACTGAGGAGCGGAGGCTACGCTTCGATGTTGAAGAGCGGAGGCTGCACCTTGATGCTAAATAGAAAGGAGGGCTGAGGACTTCCTGGCAGGACGAAGGAATGGACATCTCCGCACTGAAGAGTGGAGGCAGCATCTCGACGTTGAGGAGTAGAGCCTGCGCCTCGACGCTAAAGAGAGGGGAGGGCTGAGGACCTCCTGCCAGGACGGAGGAATGGACATCTCCGCACTGAAGAGTGGAGGCAGCATCTCGACGTTGAGGAGTAGAGGCTGCGCCTCGACGCTAAAGAGAGGGGAGGGCTGAGGACCTCCTGCCAGGACGGAGGAATGGACATCTTCGCGCTGAGGAGCGGAGGCTGCGCCTTGACGCTGAATAGCGGAGGCTGCACCTCAATGCTAAAGAGAGAAGAGAGTTGAGGACCTCCTAGAAGGACGGAGGAATGGACATTTCCGCGCTGAAGAGTGGAGGCTGCACCTTAACGCTAAAGAGAGAGGAAGGTTGAGGACCTCCTGGCAAGATGGAGGAATGGACTTCTCCGTACTGAGGAGCGGAGGCGGCATCTCGACGCTGAGGAGCCGAGGCTGTGCCTCAATGCTAAAGAGAGGGGAGGGCTGAGGACCTCCTGGCAGGACAGAGGAATAGACATCTCCGCACTGAGGAGCGGAGGTGGCATCTCGACGCTGAGGAGCGGAGGCTACACCTTGAGGCTAAAGAGAGCGGAGGGCTGAGGACCTCCTGCCAGGAAGGAGGAATGGACATCTTCGCGCTGAGGAGCGGAGGCTGTGTCTCGACACTGAAGAGCGGAGGCTGCACCTCGACACTAAAGAAAGAGGAGGGCTGAGGACAGCCTGACAGGACGAAAGAATGGACATCTCCGCGCTAAGGAGCAAAGGCTGCGCCTCGACGCTGAAGAGCGGTGGCTGTACCTCGATGCTAAAGAGAGAGAAGGGCTGAGGACTTCCTGGCAGGACAGAGGAATGGACATCTCTGCACTAAGGAGCGGAGGCAGCATCTCAATGCTAAAGAGTGGAGGCTGCCCCTTGACGCTAAAGAGAGAGGAGGGCTAAGGACCTCCTGGCCGGACGGAGGAATGGACATCTCCGTGCTGAGGAGCGGAGGCTGCGCCTCGACGCTGAAGAGAGAGGAGGGTTGACGACCTCCTGGCAGGACGGAGGAATGAACATCTCCGCACTGAGGAGCGGAGGTGCTCGCACCCTTTAGTCGTGAGCCAACTCTGTGGCAGCAAGTCACCGGGCCCACTTTGCAATTACTGAGGTGTTTTAGGGTCAGGAGCAGGGCAGCAATCTCGACCAAGCGCTATTTGTGTCCAAAGCGAGATCCCTAGAGCTCTTCAAGGGCCAAGGCACGGGCTGTGAGTCTGATCTCGTCGCTTGAGGACATGCTTTGGGGAGAACCGGTGGCGGCTCACTGATCTGCTAAGCACGTGCGTCTGACTAAATAGAGAGATAGGGGCCATGCTCTACCGGAGTGGGGCTGCCCTGAGTTGCCTCTGCTGGCAAAACATGAATGCTGCTGCAGTTGCCGGGACAGCGTTGCCTGAATTATCATAGGATCCTCGTCTGACTTTGCGGCGCTGGAGGCCTCTCGGGGGCTGAAAGAATCACCAAGCTCGTGAAGGCCAGCGAGGCACCTGCCTGAGAAAGGGTCTCGATGGCATATCTTTCTCTACTTTAGACGGGTGGCATCCTTTCATGGCCAGGAGAGGTTGATAGCTTTGTCACTTCTCTCCTCTCTTTTGGAGCTTCTGAGCACATGTGATTCCTTTTGGTCCTGCCACCTGTACTTTAATAGCTAAGCTATGAAACTATTGTTGCCCAAGGCCCCAATCCGGTGCCTTCTTGCGTTGTACTCTTCCTTCGTCAGAGGATGTCGTCGCATCTCGCGCGTCTAATGGGAAGCTCGATCTAGTAGAGTGGATGTCGTCGCAAGTCCCGTGGAGCCGCACCGAGGGCCAGCTGGGTTTTCAGGCCACAGCAGCCGAGCTCCAGGTCTAGGCCTTTGCACGGTATAGTGTCAATGCTAGGCCCTGCTCGAGGCATCATTGCTTTCGTGTGTATGGTCCTAACCCATGACCATTGTAGACTGAGGGTGCTCTCTTCTTCTGGAGAAGGTCGCCGCACACCTGCGATTCTTGCCCCCTAAGGTTTTTGTAGCCGTAAGTTAGGGAAACTTTAAAAGCCCCCAGGCCTTTGGTTTTGACCGCCTGGGTCATTTGGCATAAAGCCAAATTAGTGGGCCGCTTGGGGCCCTTTCGACATGGAGTTGAAATCCGGATGTGGCCATTTTCGGGCCGCTTGGCACGATGCCAAGGCCTCGTTTTACGGACAAACGAAAATCCTCCCGACTTAGGGGCAACCTATGTCGTATAATTTTATGCAGTGTTATGCAGTCATTCGTATGAACAGATAATATCACTACTTTATTAATGAAAATATGATTCAAGCAGGCAGTGCGATGCATGCAAGACTTACCTGAGTTTAGTGTGGAACCGTCGCAGGTGTTCGTCGGCAGGCGACATTCTATGCCCTCGGGACCTGTCTAAGGTTCTGAGCGCATAGTCTGCGTGTACCGCTTTGAAGGGCCATCAGAGCGCTCTGTTAGGCACCTCGGCCTACGGCCCCTATGCTCCGAGGGGTCCAATCTTTTGCCCAGATTGGCCGGGTAGCGCACAGCAGATCTTTTAATAATGCTGGCTTTTTTCGGTTGCCAGGAAGCTAAGGGGTAAACCCCCCAGCGCTACACCTTCCGGCGGCTGTGAATGGTTTGGGGAACATGGATCCAATATACCCTGCTGGATAGTGAGTGCCTTTCATGCCCGGGGTCAATCGTTCGTCTGCACGGCTACCCGTAAGGGGGGTCATTGCCATGGGCGACTTTGCCTCCGGCTGATATAACGGCTCGCATTTGTGATACTGATATCCCTTGACCATCTTGGAGTTAGAGGACGGAGCCCCCAAGCATGGCTAACCGATGAGGGGTGTTGATCTTCTCTGTTCGTCCTGGAGTTAAGGAACAAAGCCCCCAGGCATGGCTACCGAATGTGGGATCGTCGCCATAGGGGGCTATGGTCTAAGCTATAGCGCTGGCTGGAACTCGAGTGTTGTCCGTCTTTATGTGAGAGATTGAGTATTGAAGGGAGACGCTAGGCTTTTTGTTGTGTTCCCACGGACGACACCAATGTTGTGTACCGAGTCCTCGGTTATCATATGGATTAGGGAGCATTTGGGTTCCTAGCTGTTCTGAAGTGTGTGTAGAAGGGTCCGGTCTCCATCTCTATTAACTTGGAGCCTGCACAATACAATCAACAAACAAGAGGTCAGAGGTCCAGCGGGATTTCTCCCACCAAGACCATTCCAATGCTCAAATCAGCAAATTCCGGCAATGAATGGAAATGGGGCGCACACTAAAAGGTGCACGGAAGTATGTTGAAAATGCGTGGATGGTGCGTGTCTGTTTATGTGAGAGAGAATAATGAGCGGGTGGTAAGAGGCCTCACTCCCTAGGTGCACCGCTACGGGTGGTTGACTTCCCATCGCCTGAGTAGGCTTAGGAGTTTGGATCTGGATGTTAGCTGGTAAGCTTGAGGCTTGCGATGCTAAATCAATTATCTTGGATCCGATCCTCTCTCTTCGTTGAAGAAGAGGGATTGGATAGGCCCCCTGACAGGAAATTTTGGGCACAAGAACTCCTGTCGCTAGGGCCCGTTGGCCGCTGATCGCTACCGGTGATTGCCGGCGTATCAGCTATCGTTTTGCAGTGGCATGCAAACTATCGGGTGTTGTCGCTCACGCCTGGTCTCTCCCTTGAGTTGGAATTGGCTGGTCGCCAACGAGCGACCGCCTGAGTCACGGCTGGCAGCATTGACTGCTTCTCCATTGGTTAGTTTCTCTTGCCCTTTTGCCGTTTTTTAGCAGTCGCATTAATGAGCTGCAAGAGGCGCTCGCTGGCTGCTGATAGTGGGCCATCACGTAGGCATCCCGCGTAGTTGGGCTGGACTCCGAATCTTCTTGGGCTTTAGCCTTGGACCCAACATTTAGAAAGTGAGGGAATGAAAGATTTTGAACTATTTAAAGTAAAGGCTTTAAGTCGAAACGACACCGTAGAAAGAAAATTCCGAAAAGATGCGCCTCATCATGACGTCGATACGTGTCAACACCCTATAGGTTGTACAACATGTCAATCATCTAAAGTCAATAATAATGACTGGGGCAATTCTAAGAACGGTACAATACTCAAAGAAACTCGGATTTAATGGACCTATTAGCGGCACAAATAAAGTCAGTCGGAGTATGAGCCATTTTCTGGACATTCAATAAAGCTCGTTGGACTGAGAATTCTCATCCAACCAAGCAACAAAGTTATTTGGACTTAGAGTACGGGTTCGGACAAATGACTATTCTTGGATATCATACCCAAAGGCTAAACTTCAAGCCTCCTGACATGGAAGGTTAGTGATGGTTATAGTTATTAACGACCCAAGAAAAAGTCCATTGAATGATTTGGCCCATAATAAAATAGAGGCCCAATCAACTCATATAATCCAAAATTCATTGACGAGCCCGCTGGTCCTATCCAAAGTAACTTATCTTTTGAATGAATACGAAACCAACTCTAACCGACCGAAATGGTTTCCTTCTCTTATCTGGCTCAATGAGCTCGATTGGCAATTAGAAATTGTCAGCCAAATGGCGTCTACTTATCTATCCGATGGTTTCTTAGGCGGTTGGTTAAAAAAGTCAACTATCCCTAACTTTTATATAAACTCCTCTTTCCCAACAGGAAATGAGGACGACGCTCAACCAAAATAAAAGCTAACAAAAAATAATTTTAAGACGCTTCAAGTGCACACACACTCTCTCTTTCATTAAAATGCTTTCTATAAAGCGCATACCACGAATAAAAATTATTTTTATGAGCATTTGACTTATATCCTCCTTTTTCTTTCTTCAAAGAAAGATAATTGATTTAACCGTTGGAGGATATATCGGGGAGTGAATCTCGTCAATCCTTTGACAATATACTCATTGTGTTACATAAGACCCAAATTAAGAGCGTACGGAGATCGGACCCATATCAGATCGATCAGATAGTTCTTGACTTTCTAATCCGTATAATAATTCGAATCCGATGACGCATTAAAAAATTTAAATTTTAAAAATAAATTTTTTTAATTTTTAAAACTCATACACTACTTATTATTAACTATATATACATGTTAATAAAAAAATGTACTCGAAAATGGTATAAATTTTGGCATGTGATAGCCCATTCGGCTGCCCGGTAATCAAGTGGCTTGAAATACCTCAAGCTATCACTATCGGTCACGGGTAATCAACATTCCAAATCCCACAATAATCATCTTCCGATCCTGCTTTTGGTTGCAAATGTAATTTGCCTACCAACACGCGTCAACGCTGGCTTGCCTCACTCACTGCGTTGACCACCATTGTCAATCACTAGTTGTCTATATACCAGATTCCCATCGCTGATTATTAATCAACAATGAGAGCGGTGATCCTGCTCCATAGAATAAGATACTTTACCTATATTTTTTTAATTTTTTTTACTTATTATAAATTTTATAAAAAATTTATAAAACAAAAAAATAAATAAAATATTTTACTCTACAAAGTAAGATCCTGACCATAAGAAACAACACCTCTGGTCATCCTATTAGTCACCAATCGTATATAAACAGGTTGAGCATCTTTCTTATATAAGCAGGTTGACACCAATCGTATTTACTGACTATTCAAATAAAAATAATCATATTTTAAATCATCACACAATGTTTAATGGGAGAAATAAGGTCCGAAAAATTGACAATATTTATTTTCTTTTTATCCAAAAAAAGTTTACCATAAAATACACTTCAAAAAATTTTTAATTTGTATATCTAAAAGTTGTCTGAATTCATCTTACTTGGCATCATTCTTACCATTCATCCCAAATTTTTATTCTTTGATTGCCAATCGGAAAGTACTTGGAATACCATGGACAACTTAAAAATTTTTATGTAAGAATCACGCTGAATCAGTTAACTATCTTTCATTCATTTGAAGGTTTATTAAGTGGATTTGGGGCCCTATTCGGAGTAGAATTGATCATTCATGACCTTATGAGGATTAGGATAGGACAATTAATTGGGAGGCGTGTAAGGTCCCATATTAGATTGGGGGAGGGGAATGAAGTGTCCTTATAAGGGTATAGACACCCCCTCCTCGTAGACGCGTTTTGGGGGCGGCTTAGACCGTCTGCCAGGAATAAAACCGTGAGGCCTGTAGGTTTGGAGATACCGTGAAACTCTCCCAGGCTGCGGCCTGTAGGCTTGGAGACGCCGCAAAATTCTCCCGGTTCAAAGCGGACAATATCTATATGCGGATGCGCCGGGGACGTTACAAATGGTATCAGAGCCGGGATCCGGTCCAGTGTGCCAGCGATGACGCTGAGTCCCCAAGGGGGTGGACTGTAAGGTCCCACATTGGATTGGGAGAGGGGAACGAAGTGTCCTTATAAGGGTATAGACACCTCCCTCCTTGTAGACGCGTTTTGGGGGCGACTTAGGCCGTCTGCCAGGAACAAAACCGTGAGGCCTGTAGGCTTGGAGATGCCGTGAAACTCTCCCAGGTTGCGGCCTGTAGGCTTGGAGACGTCGCAAAGTTCTCCCGGATCAAAGCGGACAATATCTACATGCGGATGCGCCGGGGACATTACAAGGCGATTAAGTGGATAAACCAGAATAAGTATAATTGGAAAGGCAGACTTACTTTTTAAGTTACAATATATTTTATTTGGAAGAAATATAACAGGTGTATGTCTAAAAAATATAACCCAAATTATAATAAAACTATTTTACTTTTAATTTGAGATCATATAACTATTAAATATGATTTTTTTAATTTCCAATCTGTAGTGGCCGTATGGTTTCAAAGTGAAAAAAGGAGGAGGTAGTTTGTAGCTATAGTTAGCCTCGTTGGAACAAGCCAAAGAGCAATTGTCTCTTTTAACTCTTACTAGACTAGACTGTGTTATTTTATGTGGGCTCTTGCTTTTGGGGTCGCATGCCCGATTGTTTTCTTCTCATTTCGATCTAATTGTTTTATTTTGTATTTTTGTTGAGGTGAAGTTGGTAACGCGGACCTATGATGTATTTATTGGATTTTGTTTCTTTCTTTTGGTTTGAGTTTTGATATATAAAATAATTTTGCTTATAAATAGAATTTTTTATTTACCAAAAAAAGATAATATGTGATTTTGAAGTTCAACATCATTCCACTCTTAAGCCTCAACTTTATCTACCTCAAAACTAAATTTGATTAAAATTAAATTCTTATCATATACGGATTAGATCGCATGTTAAAAATTATCCTTATTGTATTCAGATAAAATTCAAATTTATTTAAACCCAACTGACCTCAAGTTGAAATTAAGATGAATGGTTCTAGTTGTTGATAACAAGATGTGGCCCATTATCAAGACTCTAGTTAATAAAATTGTCTAAATCTGCCCACTAAATCAATGTTCACAGATGTAATAGTCAATTTTAAAGGCACAATTTATTTATAAGAAAATCAATTACTCTATAATTGTTCATAGTCTATCGAAAAAAGAACAATCAGTAATAGTAAATTGCTCAACCGACCCTAGAATGGGTCTTGTACCCCTACAATGCAAAACTCCTTAGCTCAGTAATGATATCTTATGCTATGGGGATCGATGACATTTTATGAACTAGTTACTATGATTAATGATCTTATAATTTGATGAAATGATACTCTTATAATCTAATTATCCTACAGATCTAAGAGTCTAACATGTGTAAATTTCGGAATATCTGATCATTACAATCTCTATGATTCAACAACAGTCTTGTAGCATTCAACCTATATAATGTGGTTCTTGGTTTACCCTTTGAAACACCTCATCTTCATAAAATGCTTTTGCAACCTAGTCCTTTAATCCCCTGTTCTCTTTCTACCTAACTCGTATATTAATTTGAATATTGATTAATAATTCGGGGAGTCAATTCTAATTATTAGAATTCTCATTTTGTTTATGATGTGTAGAATTCAAGTTGAAAAAAACTTAAGGACCTGCTTAAAAATTTCTCAAGTCAGAATCTGAATTTCGGGTACGCATTAGTTTCAATAATACAACTAAGTAGGTTTATACTTAATTATAGGTTTGAAATTATTATTTTTCTTCATCCATCTCCAAAAGCCTGCCAATATAGGGTTGTACATAGTCATTCTAATTCTTTGAAGGAAACAACATAAAAAAAAAAAACTCATACTAACAAAATCTACATAATATATAAAAAAAATAACTGTGTTATTATGCATTTCAAAGAAATTAATGATAGAAATAGTTAACATAGCCTTGATGTTGGGGGTATTACATGCCAAAATATAAAATGCAAGACATCAACCTAACAAATTGATGCATACCTAGATCCGACTTCGAACAGATTCGAATTCTCTTTGATAGATTGAACCGGCTCCGTTCACCGAGTGTGAATCCTGCACACCACTAAAGTAAACAAGAGGTCAACGTTAACGGTGGGATGTAATCCCACCGAAAACACTCTGACACTCAAGTCAGTAAAACAGTCTTCAAGAGGGAAGAAACTGAAATTCATGGAGAGTGAAGGGAAAGAGAGTGTTTTCTCCCAAATGTCAGAGAGACGCAAGGCCTTTATCGTATCTGGATGGTGGCAAGGCAGAGAAGGGCTGTAGAGACTCGTTCGTTGCCTAGGAGTTTGATTGTGTTTGAGAGTTTGGCCGCCGGGAGCCAGAGCCTGTTTCTTAGAGCACTTAGGGTTTTTTGAGTGAATGCCGACGTACCCAGAATATGGATTCTAGGGTTTATTTTATAGCTGGAAGAGTGATCATCATTCTTTGGAAGGTGTGATCCCTCCTGTCTCTACCTTGACTGGCTTGCCTTCTGGAGCAGATGCCAATTGTTAAGGTGGGCGTGATCCTTTCCTTCTGAGGAGGCCCCCCCGCTTTCCAAACTAACGTCCTTCCTTTTCAGTGCATGGCCGTTGGGTTACCTTGGCGGGCAAGGTATCTGGAAGATCTGGCGCCTTCCTTATTTGAAGGGCGCCGATCTTGTCAATATCCTTTTCTGGTATAAATTGAGATTGTGGGGGACGCATGGAAAGCTGTGGTTGGCCGTCTGATGAGTGGTGGGCCCAAACGGAGCAAGCCCATCACTATAGAAAGGCGTCATTTGGGCCCAATGTGTAGGGCGCAGACGGTCAACGTCTGAGTTGACCGTCAGCATGTTGGCCGCCTTCGTAGAGAACGAAAGGAGAGTGGTTGGCAAGCAACTAATGGGCTGTGGGCCAGAATGGAAAAGGCTCATTACTGTAGCAAAGCCTCTAAAGGCCCAATCAAGCTGCGCAAGGGTGGTCAACATTGCGTTGACCGTCCGTAAGCAAGTTGGCCGCCCAGACGGTCAACGCCAACGTTGATCGTCTTGGGCTTTCCAATTCCCAGGCCCATTTTCTTACTGGGCCGTCAAAGGTGCCGACTGGCCTTCTTGGGCTCCCGTTGACCATTCTTTGGGCCAGCCCATTATTGGTGTACCCATCACTAGCCCCCCATACTGGTGGTCGGATTTCTGGCCTCCAATATGTTCATGATGGGATGCCCTTTCTTGCTTTGAGGATCTCGTGGAAATTCATAAGTGTGAAGGAGAGTTTGACCAGAATTATCCACCGTTTTGGCCAATTCTGGAGTACCAGAAGTGTTGACCGTTTTTTGCCAACTCCGGAGTACCAGAATTGTTGACCGTCTTGGTCAATCCCGGAGTACTAGAATTGTTGACCATCCTGGTCAATTCCGGAGTACCAGAATTGTTGACCATCTTGGACAATTCCGAAGTACCAGAATTGTTAATCGTCCTGGTCAATTTCGGAGTACCAGAATTATTGACCGTCCTGATCAATCCAAGAGTACCAGAATTGTTGACCGTCTTTGCCAATTCTGGGAGCGTCTTGCGTGGCCACTAGCCGATTTGCCTGACAGAGTACGACACGTGTCTTCCTTTGGTTGGGCGGAGATCCTGATCATTAATGCGCCAGAGATCCGTCCTTTTGTAGGGTCAAGTGGGGAGGTGACACGTGGCAGGACTGACGACGTCCTTTGCATGCTTGGCGCTTAAGTTTCTTCTCCGTATTTTGAAATCAGTTACGCCTTCAAATCGTCGTCTTCTTCATTCCCGTTTCTCAACTAAGTCCTTCGAAGAAACCCTAAAACTTTCCCGATCATGACTTCCGTGGCCGATTTCTCGTCTGTTTTGAGAGAGAATGATATCAAGGCTCTATGCGTCGAGTTCAACATCCCTAAAGGGGCGGCATGGAGAGTTCCGGGCGAAGACGACAAAGCCTTTTCTCCACCGGAGGGCTACATTACTGTTCATGAGGCTCATCTGAGGAGCGGCCTCCGCTTGCCACTGCCGGAGGCGTTTGAATCGATCGTGGCAGCTCTACGAGTACCCATCGCCCAGCTCCATGCCAACGCGGTGAGGTACATTTGTACTTTATGCATTTTTGCCCGGAAGCTTGGCCAGAGATTTAGAATGTCCGGCTTTAAGGTTATATTTAAGGTGACCCAGGGGGCGGAGTGGATCTCACTCAGTCCCCGTGCGGGAATAAAAACAAACAATGCCATTCATGACTCCCTGAAGAACTGAAAAAACCGGTTCTTCTTTGTTAAAGTGGGAGAGAAGTGGCCCCTTGCGAGGAACTGGGGTAAGGTTCCAGAGGTGCACCTTGGCACGCCGTCTGAGATGGAGAGCTCCGCCTACGCCTAGCTGACCAAGGCCATTCGGTTAAATCCCAATGAGTTCAAGAGGGATTTCTTGGTTTCCCAGGAGGAGACCAAGAAGGTTGAATGGGGACCGCCATCGCCGGTCCAGAAGCCACATCCTCCGATCAAAATGATGAGGCCCGAGGTCTCAAAGAAGTTGATCATCCGCCCAAGGTCCTCGGAGGAAGCTGCTGAGAGGGCAACTGCTACGGCCATATCTTCTTCATCGCAAATCGACCTTGTGGCTGCCAGGATCTGCGGCGGACCCGGCAGCACCTCTGGAATGGAAAAATCCTTCGAGGATAGGCCGGTGGTGACCGAAGGAGTTATCCTGGCCTAGCCTGCGGTGGTTCTAGGCGTAGCCTGGATGGAGTCCGCCCCGGAGCCAGCTCGCGACGTGCCTGAGGGTTCACGCATTTATATTGTGGAGTCGTCGACGAGGACTGATCCATCAGCAGCTGCTCCAAAGGTAGCCAGGAGGAAAAAACCCGCTGCGACTACTCCAGTGGCTGCACGAGAGGAGCCCCTTAAGGAACCTGCCGCTGCTGTTGATGATGATGAGCTCTTGGAGAGCATTTTGGATGAGGCAGCGGTGTGTTCGGCGCGAGAGGATGCTCCTGGTCCGCTGCCACCTGAGCTTGGTCTAAAGGCCAGGCCGAAGGGACCCACGAGGAGATTTTTGGAGGTATGATTCTTGATGATTGATTCCTCGTACTTTGTCCCTTCATGATTTCTAACTTGTCTTCTGCTCGTTGTTTGTGCAGCCATTGAAGGTTGCCTCCGCAGTTTTTAAGGCAATGACGCAGTGCGACGAGGCACTGGCTGATAAGGAGGCAGAAATAGCCTGGCTGGATGCCAGGCTGGCCGCCTCAGGAGGGAAGTTCCGTGAACAGACAGCTGCTCTCGAGGCCGTTATGGCGAGCGTGGAGGCAGAGAATGATGAACTGAAGGCAGAGAGCGCTAAGCTGAAGGCGGAGGTTGCTCGCTTGAAGGAAGAGGATGATCGACTAAAAGTGAGCAACAAACGCCTCGCAAATCGAGCCGCTGCCGCAGAGAACGAGTTGTCCTCTCGGATGACCCCCCATGAGGTAGGGGACGCACTGCACGCCCGGCTGTTGGAGGGGCTCAACATTGGACATCGTGTCGCGCGGTTGGTTGTTCCTGACTTCCCAGTGGAGTTTATTAATCAAAGAAACCGCGTAGCGTAACGCAAGGAAGATCTGGAGGGAGAGCCCCGAGACAGCCAGGGTGGTCCACCGCCCCTGTAGCCTTTTGTACCTCTTTTGCTTTTTGGACCGTATGTAAATTGTAATATATTTTGTGAGCAATAAAATAGAGACCCTTTTCAGTTTGGTGTCCTCCGCCCTTTATTGCTTTTTATGTATGTTTGTGTTGTGGCGTCAGGCGGCCAGCCTGGCTGGCCAGTTAACGTTGTTTGGACGCTCAAAGAGCTGAGTCCTTAAGCTTAGGCAGGTGGCTGTGTTAGCCGACCTGGTGACGCTGTCTAAGTAGAAACTTGGGCAGTCATCGTTAGAGAGGGAACGCTTCTCGTTATTGCTTAGTCACGCTACCCTTTCGTTGAGAAGATTAGTGCGTGGGATAATCGGTCTGGTTGGCCGGCTGCCTACGGAGTAAGATCCTCAAGCTAGGCAGGCGGTTGCAATAACCAACCTGGTGGCGCCGTGCAAGTGAAAACTTGGGCTGCCAATATTTGAGAAAAAGTGTTTCTCCCTTCGACCGTCGTTGACTGACGTTGCTGCTCCCCGAAAGGAGGTCGTCGCGTGTGCCATACTTGCCCCCTAAGGTTTTTAGACTACTATGGGCCACTTGGATGACCAAGGTTTAGTATGACCGCTATTGGGCCGCTCGGATGACCGAGGTTTCAGACCGCTCATGGGCCACTTGGATGACCAAGGTTTCAGACCGCTCATGGGCCACCTGGATGACCAGGGTTTCAGACCTCTCATGGGCCACCTAGATGACTAGGGTTTAAAACCGCTATGGGCCACCTGGATGACCAGGGTTTCAGACCACTTTTAGGCCACCTAGATGACTAGGGTTTAACGAGAGGATGAAAACCCTCCCGACTTAGGGGCAGTCTAGATGGGGTAAAAACCTGCAAGGCAAACACAGAAAATGTATGCAAGTCCTAGGATCCTATATGCTAAGTAAACTTCTTATTTTACACAATTACACAAGCATACGAATGAATGCACATAGACGGGCGAGTACGTACCTGGGTTTCCTATTGGAAGTAGCGCTTCAGGTGGGTCGCGTTCTACGTTTGTGGGACCAACTTTTCGTCCTGGTTCCGGAGCTTGTACGCTCCGTTGCGCAGGACGGCGAAGATAAGGAAAGGTCCCTCCTAGTTGGGAGAGAGAGCTTGTTTCGGCCGGCCAGCTTGCCTGTGGCCTCGATGTCTCGTAGGATCAAGTCTCCAACGTCGAATTGCCGGGCTTTAATCTTTTTATTGTAGTACCGGGCAACTCGGTGTTGGTACGCTACTGTCCGTATTCTGGCGGCGTCGCGGGCTTCCTTTAGCAAGTCTAAGTACTCCCCGATTTTTTGGGAGTTGGTCTGTGGGTCGAAAGACTCTACCCTGAGACTTGGGAGCCCGATTTCGACAGGAATTACTGCTTCAGTCCCGTAACAGAGGTTGAAGGGTGTCTCGCGCGTTGGTTCCTTAGGGGTTGTACGATAAGACCAGAGGACGGGTGGGAGCTCGTCAGCCCAGGAGCCCGTGGCGTCCTCCAACTTAGTTTTTAACCCGTGGAGTAGTGTACGGTTTGTGACCTCCACCTACCCGTTGGCCTGGGGGTATGCCACCGAAGTGTGGACCAGCTTGATCCCAAGACTGATGCAATACTTGGTGAAGCATTTTCCCAAAAATTGGGTCCCGTTGTCAGTCACCACAACCTCTGGGACGCCGAACCTGGAAACAATGCCTTGGCGAAGAAATTCCAGTGCATTGTGCTCAGTGATTTTTGCTAGCGGGACTGCCTCGACCCACTTAGTGAAGTAGTCGATGCCCGCGATGATAAATTTTCTCTACCCAGTGGCAATGGGAAATGGGCCGAGTATATCAAGCCCCCATTACGCGAAGGGCCATGGAGCCTGAAGTGACTTCAGGTCCGCGGACGGCTGGCGGTGAAGGTTGCCATAAAGCTGGAAGCTTTCACATTTCTTCACAAATTCAAGCGCGTCCTTTTTCATTGAGGGCCAATAATAGCCCCGTCGCATGATTTTGAAGGCCAGGTTTTTCTCGCCTATGTGTGATCCACAAATCCCGAGGTGGACTTCGCTCAGCGCGTAGTCTGCCTCCTCGAGTGATAGACAGCGGAGGTATGGAGTCGAGTATCCGCGGCGATACAGTCGCCCATCGACTACCGTGTACCAGCCGACTGTCTTTTTAATTCACTTGGCCTTCTCGGCATACTCTAGGAGTGATCCGTCAGCCAAATATCTAAGGTAGGGCGTCATCCAGTTTTTCGCCTCGAAAATCTACATCGCCTCCTATTTCTCTATGCTAGGAGCATTTAGGACCTCCCTCATGTCCCTCGAATACTGTTCTGGGTTCTCAGCAGCAGCGGCTCTAGCCAGCTGGTCTGCCTTTCAATTTTCAGCTCGAGGAACGTGCCCTAAGGTCAGTTTGTCGAAACCCTGGATGGCCTCCTTTGCCTTTGCCAGGTACCTGGCCAATGAAGGGTTGTTCACCTCGAAACCCCCATTGACCTGGTTGACGATTAATTCGGAGTCGCTGTGAACTGCCAACCTCTTGGCAGAGCACTCCTTTGCTAACTGCAAGCCAGCTAGTAGGGCCTCGTACTCAGCGACATTGTTGGTCGCTGGGAAATCAAGTTTCAGGGAATACTTGATCTCGAATCCATCAGGGGTCGTTAGGATCACCCCTGCTCCACTGCCACTGTCCGTGGACGATCCGTCCACGTGGAGTGCCCATTCTGGGACCTCGTCGGGCTGTTCTTCATTTTCTGCGGGCTGTTCCTCGTGAATTGGGGTCGTGGTCTCGACGATGAAGTCAGCCAGAGCCTGCGCCTTTATGGCCGGTCTGGGCCTGAATTCGATGTCGAACTCCCCCAATTCAATAGCCCACTTCACCAGCCGTCCAGAAACGTCTGGTTTCTGGAGTATGCCCTTCAGTGGCTGGTCAGTAAGGACCACTATGCGATGCGCTTGAAAGTACGACCTTAATTTTCGCACTGCGAAGATAAGTGTCAGTGCCATTTTTTCAGCTCGCAGATAGCGAGTTTCCAGGCCGGTCAATATTTTGCTTATATAGTAGACCGGTTGCTGGATAGCAGATTCCTAGCGCACGAGGACGGAGCTGAGGGACTCTTCCGATACTGCCAGGTAAAGGTACAGCTCCTCTCCGTCTTTGGGTGACGCTAGCAACGGTGGGCTAGCCAGATACTACTTCAACTCATTGAAGGCGAACTGGCAGTCAGCCATCCACTAGAATCCGTTAGATTTTGTCCTTCTCAGAGCTTTAAAGAAGGGCTGGTACTTGTCTCTTGACTTCACAAGAAAGCGGGACAAAGCTGCCAGCCGCCCGATCAATCGTTGGACGTCTTTTACGTTTCATGGGGGAGCCATGTCAGCCAAGGCCTTAATCTTCTCTGGGTTTGCCTCGATCCCCCGCTGGGAGACGATGAAACCCAAGAACTTCCCAGAGGCTACCCCGAAGACGCACTTGGCTGGATTTAGCTTCATTTGGTGCTGGCGGAGCACTTCAAAGGATTCTTCCAGG
Source organism: Nepenthes mirabilis (assembly GCA_025585075.1). Lineage (NCBI taxonomy): Eukaryota > Viridiplantae > Streptophyta > Magnoliopsida > Caryophyllales > Nepenthaceae > Nepenthes > Nepenthes mirabilis. The sequence goes on along the minus strand of JAODPA010068059.1, from coordinate 4,648 downwards.
TCACGTATGTGGTCGCCGGTGACTCTGCTCTTGACGAGCATGTCGTCGACGTAGACCTCCATGTTGCGACCAATCTGCTTTTCGAACATCTTGTTGACCAGCCGCTGGTAAGTTGCTCCAGCGTTTTTCAGTCCGAAGGGCATTACCTTGTAGCAATAGGTGCCCTGGTCCGTCATGAATGAGGTATGCTCCTCATCTTCCGGACTCATTCGAATATGGTTGTAACCCGAATAGGCGTCCATGAAACTGAGCAGTTCATGCCCAGCTGTGGAGTCAACCAGTAGGTCGATCCTAGGTAAGGGAAAACTGTCTTTCGGGCAGGCTTTGTTGATGTCGGTAAAATCGACGCACATTCACCATTTTTCGTTGCTCTTTTTGACCAGGATGACGTTTGAGAGCCAATTCGGGTACTGGACTTCTCTGATAAACCCAGCGTCTAGTAGCTTTTTCACCTCCTCTCGGATGGCGATCAGCTTTTCGACGGAGTAATTCCTCCGCTTCTGCCTGATCGGCTTTCGGTCTGGATTAAGGCCCAACTTGTGGACCATCACCTCAGCTGAAATCCCGGGCATGTCCGCGGGAGTCCAAGCAAAAAGGTCCGCGTTCCTTCATAGAAACACGATCAATTCATCGCGTAGATGCCCGGTGAGTGAGCCGCTGATCTGGACACACTTATCCGGTTCCCCCGGGTCCAGTGGGACCATATCCGTGGCTTCGCCAGGCTGCGCCTGTTGGAGGGTTGCCTCGTCCTGATGGTCGAGTTCTCCAACTGTCTGAGCACTACCGCTTGGGGCAATCTGGGCCATGTAATAGGTCCGCCCTGTGACCTGGTCTCCCAGAACTTCTCCGACGCCGTAGGGCGTTGGAAATTTTATTTTAAGGTGTGGAATCGATGTGACCGCCCCAAACGCTGTTAAGCACGGCCTACCTAGTATTGCGTTGTAAATAGAGGGCAGATCAACCACTAGGAAGGTTAGCACACGACTTGCTGTTTTCGGATAGGTGCCCAGGGTGACTTCCAGTTGGACTGTCCCTTGAACGGGCACCGGTTCATTATCAAGGCCATATAAAGGTCCTTCAGAGGGTTTTAGTTGATTCTTTTTTAGGCCTAATTTAAAGAACGCATCCAAGTAAAGTAAGTCTTTAGATCTACCATTATCAATAAAAACTCGTTTCAGCTGGTAGTCTGAAGTACCATCTGAAACGAGTGCCGAGATTACAAGAGGGTCAGCATGGGGGGAGATTACATGGTTCGAGTCACAATCACTGAAACTAATAATGTTATCTACTGTGCACGGCTTCTTCCTCCCAATCTGCTGCTCCTTGTTGTCTGCCCCGCTCCTGGCAGGTCGGGTGGTGACCATGTTAACCACTCCTGCCGTAATCCTGTTCCGGGGAGGCGTCTGCTCCTGCCCCTCTTCATCAGCCGCCCCTGAGTTCTGTCCCGGTCCCTTGACGAATCGGGTGAGATGTCCTCTGCGAATTAGACCCTCGATTTCCCTCTGTAGCGTTTTACAATCTTCGGTCGAATGGCCAGCAGAGCGATGAAAGTCGCAGTACTTGGACTGATTTCCAGAGTCTTTCTCCGCGGATCTGCATTAGGACATTGGAGCGCGTGTTTGTCAAGGGCATGAAAGTGGTGGGCCCATAATCTTTGCGTTCTGGGGGCCCAGTCCGGCGCTGCTTCTAGTGGGAATGTTTTCCGCTAATGTATTTTCTTTTCCCTTCACCAGGGAACGGCCGAGGCTGATCCGTCCGCTCAAGACATTTTGCCTCGTTGGCCTCTTCTACTGCTGCGTAGGCCCTGGTGATGGATTCCGCCTCGCGGAAAGTTTGAGGATTTTTGTAGGCCTGGTACTTGAATAAGTCACCGAAAGTAAGCGCTGAGATGAAACTGCCCAGTTTCATCTCCTCTGTGATCCTGGGGATCCTTCTGGCCTCAGCCACGAAGCGATCTAGGAAACGCTGTGGGTTCTCTCCCGGTTTCTGCTTTATGTGGGAGAGATGTCACGGCTGCTTCTCTTCCCGTCGGCTCGAAGCGTACTGAGTCAGGAACAGATCCGTGAGTTCACGGAAACTGCCAACAGTGCCTGAAGGGAGATGGTGAAACCAGATTCTGGCGTCTTCCTTCAGCGTGAGCGGGAAGCAGCGACACATCGCTGAGTCTTCTAGCCCTTGTAGACTTAGATGGGTGCGGAAGTGATCCAAGTGGTCAACCGGATCACTGCCCCCAACGTATAAGTCAAGGGACGGCATTTTAAACTTGGACGGCAGAGGACGACTCAACATTTCTGCAGTGAAAGGTGATCTGTCCAAGTCGATGGCGCGCTCGTCATTCTGGAACACATGGTTCCAGATTTTGTCTACTCACGGATCGGCGCGAGTAGCGTTTGCAGATCGTTTGAAGTTGAGGAAGTCCCTCAACTCCGTCTTGTCCCCGGTGGGTTCAGCAGCCGGTCGGCTGCTGCCTCCAGTGGACCTGGCTGTCCTGGAGGCTCGCTCCTCGACAGTGTGGTGGTCTTTAGCCCGAGAGTATCGAGGATTTCTTCTTTCTGGACTCTCTGTCAGAGACGTACTCCCGAAGCGTTCCATTGGCCTGTTCTGGCAGGAAACGCGGGAGGACGCCGGAGTCGGATTGTTCCCGGCTTTGGCAGGCCTTTTGGCCGGCTTCTTCTTCCTTTGGCCACCCTTTTTGGTGGCAGGAGCGGGAATGGCTGCTGGTGGAGCCACTTGTTATCGCTGCTCGTTCTGCGTGCAAAGTAACTAGAGCAGGCGATTGTTGGCCTGCATCTGCTCCACCAGTTGTTAAAAATAAAGCAGCGGAACCCCGCCTGTGGCCCCGTTGACCAGGACATCAATAGCATGGTCCTGGTCGGGGTTAGCAGTCTCTCTAGCGGGATCGCTAGCCTGAGCTCTCGTGTTCACCATTGCAGAATCAGAAGGTGACAGAGAGAGTTTGTACAGGTTTTTTATGGTAGGCTTTTTGTAAGCATCCTCCCACAGACGGCGCCAATGATGCGTACCTGGATCCGACTTCGAACAGATTCGGATTCTCTTTGATAGATTGAACCGGCTCCGTTCACTGAGTGCGAATTTTGCACACCACTAAAGCAAACAAGAGGTCAGCGTTAACGGCGGGATGTAATCACACCGAAAATACTCCGACGCTCAAGTCAGTAAAACAGTCTTCAAGAGGGAAGAAACTGAAATTCAGGGAGAGTGAAGGGAAAGAGAGTGTTTTCTCCCAGATGTAAGAGAGACACAAGGCCTTTCTCGTATCTGGATGGTAGGAAGGCAGAGAACGGCTGTAGAGACTCGTTCGTTGCCTTGAAATTTGATTGTGTTCGAGAGTTTGGCCGCCGGGAGCCAGAACCTGTTTCTTAGAGTACTTAGGGTTTTTTGAGTGAATGTCGACGTACTCAGAATATGGATTCTAGGGTTTATTTTATGGCTGAAAGAGTGATCATCATTCTTTGGAAGGCGTGATCCCTCCTGTCTCTACCTTGGCTGGCTTGCCTTCTGGAGCAGATGCCAATTGCTAAGGTGGGCGTGATCCTTTCCTTTGAGGAGGCCCCCCGCTTTCCAAACTAACGTCCTTCCTTTTCAGTGCATGGTCGTTGGGTTACCTTGGCAGGCAAGGTATCGGGAAGATCTGGCGCCTTCCTTATTTGAAAGGCGCCGATCTTGTCAATATCATTTTCTGGTGTAAATTGAGATCGTGGGGGACGCGTGAAAAGCTGTGGTTAGCCGTCTGATGAGTGGTGGGCCCAAACGGAGCAAGCCCATCATTGTAGAAAGGCGTCATTTGGGCCGAATGTGTAGGGCGCAGACGGTCAACGTCTGAGTTGACCGTCAGCGTGTTGGCCGCCTTCGTGGAGAACGAAAGGAGACTGGCTGGCGAGCAACTGATGGGCTGTGGACCAGAATGGAAAAGGCTCATTACTGTAGCAAAGCCTCTAAAGGCTCAATCAAGCTGCGCAAGGGCGGTCAACATTGCGTTGACCGTCCGTGAGCAAGTTGGCCGCCCAGACGGTCAACGTCAACGTTGACCGTCTTGGGCTTTCCAGTTCCCAGGCTCATTTTTTTACTGGGCCGTTAAAGGTGCCGATTGGCCTTCTTAGGCTCCCGTTGACCATTCTTTGGGCCAACCCATTATTGATGTACCCATCACAAATCATTAGAATTTTCACATTTTCATGCATGTAAATGATTAAAACTACGAAATCACAACTGCTTGTAGCCTTATAATGGAATATCTAAGATTCAGATAAAAAAAGAAAAAAAAATTATTTGGGGTCAATTCCCTACCTAAATAAATGGGAAATTTGTCACTCATGTTCACTTCTCCTATGTGTTGTTGTCATTAAAACTCGGAGTAAGGAACATCGAATAAAATGAAAATAAGACGTAAATTGCGGGGGATGGGCAACCGGATGAGTAAATGAAGGAATCTAAAATTAAACAGCTAAAATTATATCTTTATTTAATTTTAATCAGATCTGCTTCAAATTCAATAGAATTTAGCTCTCAATCTCTAAGCCACACTCTGTGTCTGTTTAAGAAAATGTAAAAATAGTCCACTCCGAACATGAAGAGAGCTTCATGCATATGATATGATACTAGTAAATATCTTATTATTTTATATTAT
>JAODPA010068058.1:0-10347 GCA_025585075.1 Nepenthes mirabilis | reverse complement strand
CGCAACATCGACACAGCAGTGCTAGTGTAGATTTATACATTTTCTTATTATATCATTTATATTTCTCACTAGGCGTAGATTTTTATATATACGGGCTCTATCTCTGTGGTGTGTAAACCCGTGCTTCTCTTGTATTTATTTATTTTTATAGGTTTTGTCACGGAATTGCCAATGTGAAAGATTGTTAAGGTCATTTTTATGATTGGCATATTCCGTAACTATATGTAATATTGTATCGATATCGGGTTACGGATTGTCGAAGTGCTACATCAACATACATCTGTTGCTGTCCGTTCCACCTTCTATGGATACCGCGCCTGCCGTGTGCTCTCCAACTGCTGGAGCCCAAAATTCCGAAGCCCCGTGCTCTCCATAAGCTCTCTTCCCGCGCGACCCCAAAAACTCAAAGCATTGCGCTCGCTGTGAGCTCGCCATGAGCTCGACCGCAAAATCCCGAAAGGGCTCACTCGCTGCCTCGGCGCTCGAGCGTCGCGACAACGGGCAATTTTTGAATGCATTTTATTGCGCCATCTATATATATTTGTCTTATATATTTGAAACCCTAGTACTCTTGGCAAACAAGTTTCACGCTCCACTTGAGAAGAATCTTATTTGTACTCTATTGATCTTGCTTCTTTTGAGAAAATCAAAAGTCGCAACATTAAGTTTCATGTTCTAACAAGTTTTCTCTATACTTTCTTTTTACCGTTTAAACACTTCCATTATTCTACCTTCGTTGGAGACGTCGGTACGTTAAAAAAGGAGACCCGATTATGTTCGACAATTCAAATGGCTCAAGAGGGAAGATTAACGTGAATACCGGAAGGTATCCAGTTCCGTTACCGCGGGCAAATCCAAGAAGTTCATTGGTATGGATCACAAAACGGGGGTAAGTCGACTAGGTTAGCTTGTCGTTACCACCCGGTCTGTATATTGATTTTCATAGTACATTGCTTCCTTGGCAGTTGAAACCCGGAGGGTTTTTCTCGATTACCGTAGGTATAGAGCTTTTCCTTCGTCATAAAAAATCAGACATTTTATTATTATTTATGATCTTTTATATTTTGCATGCTTGTCATTGTCGTTAACATTTAGAAATAAATATTCTTTACGTGTATTGAATATTTGATATTTATTGTTTCCGCTATTTTTATCGGGGTCGAAACTTGATTGTATAATTTAGGACAAAAAGTCCTTTTTTAAGTTTCTTAGCTTTAGCACTCACATCCTTTAGCTTTTCCATAGATCAACTCCGTCATATCTGTCAGACGAGCTTATGCCCGTGTATGACATTCAATTTATGGACCATCATTCCAGTTGGGTTTAGGCATGTCAATCAGCATCCTTGCAGAGACATTGTGACTGCTTTGCAAGAAGTTGGTTAGTTCCTACTTCAGGTCCTAACTATAGAGAATCCGACTTGGACATCTTCTCTGGATCCTTTGGGTCCAGAGGAATCTCATGTAGCAACTAGATGAAATCCCTTGTTACTGGAGAGTTTAGGGAGAATAAGGACCGAGGTTAGAAGGAAGGAATAGGATAGAGAAAGCAAAAGGCAAAAGAAGATAGAGACAAAGCTACTTATTTAATTCCTAAGAAGCAGGCAGACTAAAATTTGCATAACAATTCATCCAAGCTGCTTTCATGCTACATTTATACGAGATGGTCTACAGGATACATTGAATATTGTCCACACAAATGCAAACTTTCTACCGATGTAAATAGAGTTTGCCCCCCCTAAAGTACTAATTTGCTCCGATGACTCATTTGAGTAACTACGTCGGTTGAGTTCTTCAAGCTATTAACTGCCTCAGTTTGCTGACTATTTTGCTAGATTTGATGTCTGTAGATGTGTTGCTTCCTCTGCTTACTGTTTGATTGATAATGGTCGGCTAAGTTTGTTCATTGAGTGCCTCTTGACTTATCATGTAACCACTACCACCCCATTGACCAAATTCTTTGGCTCAAAAATGAATGATGGAAACTGTTTGGAAATGAATGAAGAGTCCTCCCGAGTAGTATCAGAGACATCTAGATTAGTCAAGTGAATAAACCATTGTTTGATTGGATTATAACCTCTAATTATTGTCCTGGTGGATAGTATTTGCTGAGGTTCTATCAGAAAAGAATCCTGATTAGTAGGAGTGACAGTGTTTGCTTTGCTTCTTGATGAATGCCAATGCATTTCTTTAACAGATACACGTGAAAAATAGGATGAGTCTCACTTGAGGAGGCAATGTCAGTCGGTTGCCACCTGTCTCAGCTTTGCTTATATTAGAAATGGGTCATAATACTTTGAAGCGAACTTCGAGGATTTTCCGAGAGATACAATTTTGCCTATATGTTTGTAATTGGAGATAAACCATACCTACGCCAAATATCTGGAGCCTCCATTCTATTTTATGAAATCAGCAGTTGCTCCTTGAGGAACTCTTTGAGGGAGTGCCTATTTTGAAGGTATGTTTTTATAGATGCAGCCAGGGTGTCAATGAGATGGTCCATAGGTAATTGAGTGGGAAGATAACCATAAAGTGCTTAAAAGGGGTACATTTGGATAGAAGTATGAAATGTGGAGTTGTACCACAATTCTACTAAAAGGTAAACATTGACGCCAGTTGGTTAGTTTTTCACTTGTTAATACATCTAAGGAAACATTCCAATGTTTGATTGACCCTTTCAGATTGAATATCCGTTTGAGGATGGTATACAATGGATAAATGAAATTTTGTGCCTAAACTCTTTGAACATGGTTTGTCATAATAAGCTTGTGAAGATTTCATCCCTATCCGAGATAATAGTAAAGGAAAGTCCATGAAGTTTTTCAATGTTGTCCAAAAAAAGGTGTGCAACTGTTAAGGCATTGAAGGGGTATTCTATAGTGAGAAAGTGGGCATACCTAGTGAATTTATCCACAAGAACCATTTGATAGTATTTTTGCCATTTGAGATTGGTACGTGTTCTGTGAAGTCCACAGTGATTGTAAGTTCAGGTTGGTGGAAGGTTGGTTGGTTACTGTTGGTGGTATTCCACAGGAGGGATTCGCGCTTCAAATTGAGTTCGTAGTGGGGAAAAGATAGAAGTTACTTGACGTGCTGAATGCGCTGGTGGTTGATTTTTGGAATTAGAAGGAAATTTTGCTTGTAAAATCCATCCGATTTCTGTCATGAAGACTCCATCTTGTGATCCATCAAGCTGAATCTGTCATCTAGGATTTTTGTTTTTTTTTTTTATTGTGTCACTTGTTCTTTGTATAATACTTGCCATTTTGTTTCTTGGCGGCCATCACAGAATTCGAAGAATATTGAGATGAATTGTGGTGAGAAAGGAATGATGACTGTTCTGATATCAATTTGTAACAAAGAGACGAAATCCATTGTTACTGGAGCGTTTACTGAGAAAAAGGATTGAGGTTTGAAAAAAGACGGACGAGAATAGAGAAGCCAAAAGGCAATAGAAGATAGCGACAAAGCTACCGATCTGATTCATAAGAAGCTGCCAGTCTAAATTTTGCAAAGCAGTTCATGCAATTTGTTTTCATTCTGTTTTCATTATACATTTATACAAATATGATCTACATGCTGGATCGAATATTGGCCACACAGCTGCAAGCTAACTTTCTATAGATGTAAACAAAATTTCAAGCTGTTGATTTACCTTAATTTGCTTACCATTTGTGTTGTATTATGGGTCACTCCTTTGTAGGCCCATAACCGGTTGACAAGTCATCCGACGGTATGGACGAGCACACATAGATTCAATATTGAGATGGAGTATTGTATATTTGTGTGCACAATAAGTCCCGGGGACATCCGAGCTGAAGAACTGAGTGCCAAGTCCAAATGTCAAACGAACAAAGATGTATAGAGGCAATCGGTGATATTGAGTTTGATGAGCAACTAGATGCTGAATTTGAGGAGCAATCGACGATGATAAAAAAGGACAACTGGATGATGAGCCCAAAATAAAAACGTGCGAAACCTATTTTAGAGTTTATAAAAGGAGAGTGATCCCAAAGAAAAGTATATTTTGCTAAAAACACTTGTAAAAATCAAACCAAATAGCGCCATCGATAAGAGAAAAAAGAAAAAGAGAGAAAAGTGAGGAAAAACTGTTTCATCTTATCTTCACTATTACTCGGGTCCATCTGATATAAGGAATCGAGTTCTTATATTTTTATATTTGGAGTTTGTATAATCAATTTTACATGGTGAAGATTTTCAAACGTATCGTCCCATAGTTTTCTCCTTTTATTGAGGAACAATCGGTGATACTGAGTCTAGCGAGCAACCCGATGTTTGCATGCGCAATAAGTCCCGGGGACATCGAAGCCGGAGAACCAAGTGCCAAGTCCGAATGTCAAGCGGACAAAGATGTATAGAGGTGATCGGTGATACTGAGTCTGATGAGCAACCAGACGCTGAATTTGAGGAGCAATCGACGATGATAAAAAAGGACACTTGGACGACAAGCCCAAAATAAAAGCGTGCGAAACCTGTTTGAGAGTTTATAAAAGGAGAGTGATAGCAAAGCAAAGTATATTTTGCCAAAAACACTGGTAAAAATTAGACTAGAGAGCGCCATCAATGAGAGGAAAAAGAGAGAGAAAAGTGAGGAAAAACTGTTTCATCTTATCTTCACTATTACTCGGGTCCATCTGATATAAGAAATCAAGTTCTTATATTCCTATATTTTGGGTTTGTATAATCAATTTTAGATGGTGAAAATTTTCAAACATATTGTCCCATAATTTTTTCTACTTATTGAGAAAAAGATTTCTACATAAATTACTTGTGTTTTACTTTATCGTGTGATTATTATTTGTCTACTGTGTATCGTCGCTATTCATTATTTTCTCTCGGTTCATTAAAGCAATTGGCCGATTTTTAATAAGTGGTATTTGAGATAGATTGTCAATGTCAACTATTAAGCTTCAATAAAATTAATGGAGGTTAGGAATAAGATGGTTTGCTTGAATGGTACAAATTATGATATTTGGTAGAATAAGATGAAGGACTTGCTATTCGTCAAAACAATACATCTTTTAGTGTTTTCTACACAAAAGCCCAATGCGAAGTTTGAGGAGGAATGAACTTTTGAGCATGAATAGGTCTACGACTATATTCAACAGTTTGTGAACGATAATATATATAATTATATCTGGAATTAGACAAATGCGAAGACATTGTGAGAGAAGCTAGAGACGCTCTATACTTCTAAAACCGAAAACAATAAATTGTTTTACCTGATGAAACTGATACGAGTGAGGTATAAGGAGGACACGTCCATTGGCAGTCACTTAAACAAGTTCCAACGATGTGTGGACCAACTGAGTGGGATGGACATCAAATTCGAAGACAAGTTGTTGGGCTTGTGGTTGTTAACGACCCTACTGGACTCCTGAGAGGTGATATGGATCACCATCGCCAATATCACTCTAAATGGTATGGTGATTCTGAAAATAGCAAAGGGAGTCATGCTAAGTGAGAAGATGAGACGTCGGTTGCAAGGGTTCTCCTCTCCGCACTCCAAAGTACTAGTCGTCGAGTCACGAGGAAGAACCAAAGGGCGTTGTCCTAAATCCAGATAGAAGAGTCAAAGTAAGTCTCGATCAATATATCAGAACCTCGAGTACCATCACTGTTGGAAGAAATAACATATCAAGAAGCACTATTATAAATGGAAGAGCAATAATGCAGAAGGTAATGAGAAGAAAGCCGATAAGGCTGGACATGAGAGGAGACCCTCGATCTCGGTCGTTACCGAGGGTGATGTCTGGTTGGTGTGTAAGGAGGAAGAGGTGAAAATTTTGGCCAAGCATGAGACTGACTAGGTGGTTGATACCGATGCATCCCTACATGTCATATCGTGAAGGAAATTTTTTGCATCTTACACTCCTAGTGATTTTGGAGTGATAAAGATGGGTAACGAAGGGATATCCCGGTTATCATTTGTGAATACATGTCCCTCATTACCAACACTGGGACCAAATTGTTGTTAAGGGACGTATGGCACGTCCTAGACATTCGGTTGAATCTGATTTCAGTGGGTAGGCTCAACAATGAGGGATGCCACAACACCTTCAGTGAAGGGGCATGAAAGCTGATTAGAGGATTTCTGATAATTGCACGGGGAAAGAAGGTCTCCAACTTGTATGTGTTGCAAGATCCCATCATAGCAGGAGATATATATGTCTCGAGGAGTGAGGAATCCTCTAGCTTGTGGCACCTTCGGTTAAGCCACATAAGCGATAAGGGACTGAACAGCCTGGCCAGGAAGGACCTCCTCTGAGGTGTGCAGGAAACCAGGCTGAAGACCTATCCCCACTGTATAGCAAGTAAGTACTGGCGAGTTTCATTCCTTAGAAACTCATTCGCAAGGAAGGTCAACCTACTGGAGATGGTCCACACTAACATATGCAGACCTTTCAAGGTGAAGATATTCGGAGGAGCAGTGTACTTCATTATATTCATTAATAATTGTTCAAGAGAATTGTGGGTGTATCCGCTAAGGGCGAAGGATCAAGCCCTTAATGTCTTTGAACATTTTCATACCATGGTTGAACGATAAACAGGGAATAAATTAAAATACATCTGAAGTGATGAGGCGGTGAGCATATCGGAGCATTTGATACATACTGTCAGTCACATAGTATTTGGCATCAAAGAACACCACCGAAGATACTACAACTAAATAGGGTGGGTGAGCAGATGAATAGGACATTGATAAAAAGAGTTCACTATGTATTCTTGAAGACAAAACTCCCCAATTCGTTCTGAGGGGAAGCCTTGAAAGCCGTGGCCTATGTTATCAACCAACTACCAAGTGGCCCCTTGAACGGAGAAGTTCCATAGAAGGTGTGGTCCAGAAAAGAAGTATCTTATGACCGTTTACGTGTGTTCAAGTGCAAGACCTTCGTCCATATCTCGAAGGATGAAAGTTTGAGTTGAAAACAAGGCAATGCATCTTTCTTGACTATGGAGAAGACGAATTAGACTATCAATTTTACAATTCGATTAAGAAGAAGATTGTCCAGTCGAGAGATGTAGTGTTCATCGAGGACGAGACAATCAAAGATATTGGCAAAAAAGCCAAGGCAGTTTCTAACAACATTTGCAGCCAGGTTTGCAATAGAAGTCTTGGGTTCATTTGATCGGTGCCGGCTCACCATGAGGTCGATGATCAAGGTATTTGCTGAAGAGGATGGAGATCAAGAGACTCCAATACCCGTTGGAGATGAGGATGACACTATTCCTCATAATATTGTTAAGCCCGCTAAGATAATTCCACTCTAGCGATCCTCAAGAGACCAAAGACCCTTAATTCATCTATCTGCTGATGAGTATGTATTACTTACCGATAGATGAGAGTCCAAAAGTTTTGAAAAAGCCATAGAGGATGAGCATAGAAGAGAGTAGATGGAAGCCATGCAAGATGAAATGAACTCATTACGAGATAACCACACGTTCGAGTTGACACATCTACCAAAGGGGAAGCGAGCACTGAAAAACAAGTAGGTCATTGGCCTGAAGGCTAATAAAAATAACCCACAACCGAGGTATAAGGCAAGATTGGTCGTCAAAGGATTTAATCAGCGAAAGAGAATTGATTTTGATGAGATTTTTACCTTAGATGTGATCCGGGTGGTTCTCGAATTGGTCAGTGTTGTTGACTTGGAGGTGGAACAGTTGGATATGTAGACGGCATTTTTTCATAGTGACCTTGACGAGGATATTTACATAGAGTAGCCAGAAGGTTTCTAAGTTGAGGGAAAGGAACAAATTGTTTGTTGTCTGATAAAAAGCTTGTATACGCTAAAATAGGTTCTTGGATAGTATTATAAGAAGTTCGAATCAATCATGGTGGGTCAAGGCTATCAGAATACTATCTTGAGTCACTATGTCTTCGTGCAAAAATTTTCTGAGGATGACTTCGTTATCCTCCTTCTCTATGTGAATGATATGTTGATAGTCGAGTGAAATGTCGCTCAAATCACTGAACTGAAGTAGCAGCTCAGGTAGTCTTTTGCCATGACAAACTTAGTGCCGGCAAAATAGATTCCGAGTGTTAGAATATATTACAACCGCAAGAAAAGGAGGCTATGGATATCCCATGATAGCTATATTGAAAAGGTCCTGCAGCGCTTCAATATGGAGAAATCCAAGCCGGTGAGCACTCTGATGTTTGTCACATTAAGGTGAGTAACAGACAATACCCTTCCTCAAGCGATAAAAAGACCGGCATGAGAGATGTACCTTATCCTTGGCCGTGGGTATCTTAATGTATGCAATGGTGTGCACAAGGCTAAACATTACTCATACTGTCGGCACGGTTAGCCGATTTCTATCCAGTCCTGATAAGGAATACTGGACCACTGTAAAGTAGATACTGAAATATCTCTGAGAAACTTTCAAATTGTGTTTGGGTTTCAAAGCCGATAAGCTACTCCTAATTAGATGACTGATGCAGACATAGTGGGCGATGTCAACACTCAGAAATCCATCTCAGGATATTTAGTTATGTTCATAGGAAGAACTATCTTTTGGCAATCAAAGTTACACAAGTGTGTTATTCTCTCGACCATCGAGGTGGATTTTATTACTGTGACAGAGACGGGTAAGAAGATGTTGTGGATGAAGAAGTTCATTTGAAAGTTCGGCTTCAAGTAAGAAAGGTATGTGCTACTTTATAACAATCAAAGCGCAATCCATCTATACAAAAACTCATCATTTTACTCTAAATCAAAACACATCGATGTTAAATATCATTGGGTGCAAAATGTCGTTGACTCGAAAATATTGACACTCGACAATGTTAGGACCGAAGAAAACTGGTTGAACATGATGACCAAGATGCTGCTGAGGGGGGAAGCTTGAAGCCTATCGTAATATTGCCAGGATGTCGATACCATCCCTATACTGTCATGAGGGAAAGTTTGTTGGGTTATGAGTCACTCCCGTGTGGACCCATAACCGATTAATAAGTCGTTCGACAGTTCGAACGAACACACATAGGTTCAATATTGGGATGGAATATTGTGGTGATCACGTGCGCGATGAGTCCTGGGGACATCCGAGCTCGAGGATCGAGCGTCGAGTTTGAAGGACTAGCAAACAAAGATTTATAAAGACGACCGGTGATACCAAGTCTTATGAGCAACCGAATATTGAATCCAAGAAGCAACCGGGCGATGATGATGAAGGACATCTGAATGACGAGCCCGAAATAAAAGTGCACAAAACCCATTTTAGGGTTTATAAAAGAAGAGTGATATAAAGAAAAATAGACTTCGTTAAAAATACTTATAAAAATCAGACTAGAGAGTGTCGTCAATGAGAAAAAGAAGAGAAAGAAAGAAAAATGATGAAAAGTTGTTTCATCTTGTCTTCACTATTACTTGAGTCCATCTGATACAAGGTATCGAGTTTTTGTATTCTTGTCCTTAAGGTTTATGTAATCGATTTTACAGGGTGGAGATTTTCGGATGCATCATCCGGTGATTTTTTTCTCTTATTGAGAAAAGAGTTTCCACGTAAATTGTTTATATCTTTTTTATTGTGTGATTATTGTTTGTCTACTGTATATCGTCACTGTTTATTCTTCCTCTCGGTTCATCGAAGTGGTCGGTCGATCCCTACCAATTTGTTGAGTAAGATATCTTTAGATGTGTTACTTTCTCTACTTGATGGTTGATTGATAATTGTTTTGTTGAGTGCTTCTTAACTTATTATGTAACATATTAATAGACTCTTCATCAAGTTGACCTTATTATAGCGAAATTTCATCTCTGAAGTCAAACTCCTCTATTGGCTGTGCCGGCATAGGCGTGGAGTTGCAAGAAATAAAAGTTCCTCCCCATGATTTCATTTCCTCGTACCTTTCCAATCCCACACAACAATCTGGATTTTGTTTTTAGGTATGTGATGGTAGTCTTAGGCTCTATCTAAAATGAGTGTTAATACAATGAAAGGATCATTATGTCCTATTATGTCCTATAGCCTCCGGGTCTTGAAAGATTTTATTCAAATGCCATTTCTAAAATCAAGGCTTCAATATCCTCGGAAGAGTTCGACATTTTCCAGTGCTATATTTGAAAACTTAGTGATAGTAGCAATACTTTGATTGATCATATGCCTTAGGATTTTTGACTGATTTTATAATGAATTATATATTCAACAGATCAATTTTATTGAAAGTTAATTATTTTATGTCAAAATAAATCATATTATCTATCATTTTTATTTTTAACCTAAAATTTGCTACATTTTTTGCAATACATGGATCAATTAGAAGACATCCAAATGACGTAAATTTTAAATATATTGTGCCTCTGATAAGTATTTTCATGTT
>JAODPA010068057.1:0-10347 GCA_025585075.1 Nepenthes mirabilis | reverse complement strand
TATCCCATAAGATTAGTATTGATCATTAACATACTAATCATCTCTTAATTATTGGGTTCAAAAATCCGGAACCTCACAAAAAGTCCACCATATCTATTTTGATATACATCTTTTCCACTCAGGAGAGTTACATTTCCATATCACATTTCACATATCACAATGTGGACTCCCCGCTGATCACGCATACGATTATTATCTTCCATTTGGATAGTTCATTCCCAATAACTCTAATTGAGGAATCAATTCATTCGCATTTCAATTGAGGTTTCCCTCCTTTTGCATACTTTGTTCAATCTAAATCTTTTATTTGAATTGAAATCCTTTCACGATTCAATTTTCATATATGATTATTATAACGTAGGAAATTCTTATTATGGAGAGTCAAATTCAACTTTTGGGGTTTCTGTTTAACGAATATCTTTATCATTAGTTATCGAGTACAATTCTCTTGATAAGCAATTAAACACATGCAATCATATATGCAACTTTAGTAATAATTAAATATATGAAAATCATGTAAAATTCAACATTTAACTCGAGTGAACAATGCACGTGAACAGTGTACATATGCACTAATTAATTAATTCTCGGTATTTCGGACATCCAACGGATAATTTATCAAACCCAAGGCATGGGTAACTATAATCCCAAGTCAATTTATACATTAAATCCCAAATTGAAGCTCAAACGGTGTCCGGGCGTGGGTTAAAGGCTTTGCAAACGGAATTCCACTAATTTTTACAAATTCGAATACCCAATCGGCAAATTAACTTACCCGAGCCATGCATAATCATATTTTAGTCCCAAATAAATCAAAAGCCCCAAAAATCGAAGATCAAAACTACCCAGGCACGGGGTTAGGGTTTCGCGAACAGAAATTCGTATAATTCAACCAAATCGGGTACCCAGTCAACAAATTAACTTATGGGGGATATGTGTAATCATATTCTAGTCCTAATGCATGCAAAAGCCCCAAAAAGCGGAGGCCAAAACAACCTGGACATGGGCTTAGGGTTTCACGAACGTAATTGGGGTTTTTGGGCAAAATTCGGTATAATTCCTCAAATTTGGATATGCAATTCATATATACGCATGCTAGAGTCACGGGTTTTATAAATACATGCATGGACTCGGGTATCGGGACAAAAATACCCAAAGGTGATCGAACAAAAATCAACGAAAACAGAAGAAAATGATATGGATGTACTTGCCTCGACATGATCTACGATTTTTCCAACTAGCTCAAAGCCAAAATCCATCCCGGAGGCCTCCGTTTGGCCACTTATCTCTTCTCCCTCCTCTCTCTCTCTCTACCCGAACGTTGCCTTTTCCTTCCCCCAAAACGCATCCCCAACGGAATAAAAAAGAACCAAACGTGGCTTGTATGCGCATTGGCGGTCGAGCGCGCCGCAATGGCAGCTTTACTTCCCGCGCAAAGCTCGAGCGCCCGGCGAGCACTCAACGAGCGCAGCCTTACTGGATTCTGCGCTTGCCGTGGGCTAGAGCCCACAGAGGGCACGGGTCAGGCCCACGTCAAGCCTGCAGCAAGCCCACATCGCGTTTTCGCCGTTCGGGACCTGTTTTGACCATTCTAACACAATTCTTCACACCCTTGGACCTTAGTTTTGATTTTATAACCTTAATAAGTCAAGATTATTATAATTTAAAACTCAAAATCTTATTTACGAATTAACATTTTACGGTTTACAACTTTGGTTCCTGATTATGCCAATTCCGGATCCTTGGGCTTTTTAATTCGATTTTTTCCATGCTCTTTGACCTGAATTTACTTATTTTAACCTAGTTACCTCTCAACTACTATATTTTGGAGTTTAGAGCCTTACCATTTATTTTAACCGTATCCCGGGAGTCAGTACCTTACAACTCACCCCACTTATAGAAATTTCGTCCTCAAAATTTAACGAACCTCAAGGTTTCAATAAATAAAAGGGTTATCTCTCCAAATTTCTTCTTACTTTCCCAAGACACCAAATCCGTCCCAAAGAACTTTAACCAATTGAATTATTTTGCTTCTTTATATTTAATGGTTCTTACTTGATTTGAGATTGAGGTCTAATCATAAGGCAAATTCCTAATCCCATGTAATAATTGAACCCAATCACAATTTTACTTCCTTAATCTTAGATACATAGGAACATCATGATCATCCTTCCAATTTCAAAACTAAGTCATTTGATTGATTTATTTCCTAACTTAATATAATATTTTCGACGAGTATTCAACCTCTTACTTTGATGCATCCTAAACCTTGAAATGGTTATTCACTTGGAATGTCAACCTTATTCCAAATCTCTTAGATCAAGAGTTATCTACTTCTACTGCGCTACTCCGATTAACCATTTATTATAGCATCAAAACCCTTATACAGTTCTCACATTCCAGGATTCAAAGCAAATACCTAGGTTACCTCGGCTATAACCTAAAAGTCCCAAAATATTAACACAACTAAGGCGAAGTCTTCAATTCTCAATTACGACTAGCTTAAAACACACAATTGGCCTCAACATTTGGCATGGCCTTTGAACCACTACTTGAGTCTCAGAACTTGAATGCTCAACAATTTTATTATCTTGTTGGCATACCACCGAGCCCTTCTAATTTATCCATATACATTACCCAATTTGCAATAAATGGATCATCCTTGAAAACTAATCCACGATCATTCAAAACTCAAAGTCCTTGCCACCTTAACAATTCCCGAAGCAAAACCACAAGGACTCTTATCTAATAACTTTCGAAGCCTCAACACTCTGGATACATTTCCTACTAAATATTGAAAATATTCCAAATCGATAGTAAGTTAGCGACACTAATATTAGCTTTCCCTCAAAGGCACCGAGATTCATTTTTTAAATCCTTAAGCAAATTTAATCGCTCACACTGTCGCATGATTGTCGGCTTCTTATGACATCAATATTTGGATCCTTAGAATCTTTAGTCTCTAATCAATTCCAAAAGCACCACCCATAAATCCTTAAACAGAGATCTCAGTTACTAACTCCAATCATGGGTGGACTAACTCTAATTGTGGATTTCTCTCCTACTCAATCCAAAGTATCATCCCACACACGTTACAGAAAAATCTTAATCCTGGATCTTCTTCTTTACAATTCATTGGATCCATCAGGGATCAATCCACACGACTTAATCGTCACTTCACCCTTCATTCCTTAGAAGTGACGTTCATGCATCTCATTCCAATGAGCACTGAACGCCTCCATGCCAAATGCCTCACGATCATTGCAGAATCTTGAGGAACACCTTAACGAATACTATTCCGAATTAACCTAATCCCCAAAGAAACGAACGCTTTCTCGACCTCAATCAATCCTTCCCAACCAGGCCATTGCTCAAGACTCTATGGGACCACACTCGCACCATCGAAAAAAATCCATAGGTCCATCATACATTTTCCTTAGTCCACTCACCTTCTTTTCTCAACTGAGCACACGGCTAGTGGCTTCCTAATTTAAAATACCATCCTCAAAACAAGTTCACACATCCCCACGATCCTACAAATTCCTCGATAAGGCCTTCACAAATTAACCCAAACATGGCTGAATTATCTATTCAATTATATACACTAAAATACCGACAAATCTTTAGATCCAAATGGTATTATTGATTTTTGCAACCGCCGAATCCTTATCCCAAATGCTGCCACGGACACAATTCTCAATTGCTCACAATCATCAACACTATAGACATGAATCAATCTTAGAAATCATCAAACCTTTATAACAGACAAAATAATTCACCTATTTATTCACAAGGTCCTCTTATCAAATCATTAATTTCATAAGCAACCCCATTTTTTTTCAACATCCATGAACAATCTTATCGGTTTGTCTTATTTATCTTGGGGGTTCTAGAGCATTCCACAACGATGCAAAACCAATACTTCCTCGGCTCTGCATGGAATCCTTATTGATCGGCGTCGATTTTCACACAATCTCGAATTACCGATCAAGAGATAAATCAGTTTAATCTTCCCTCTGATAACATCCTTAAATATTCATATGACCAAAACCTCTCAGTGACCACAAAATTACCTCTAGATGTGGCCGCATATACAAATTGTATTTAGCGCAGATTCTTATTAAATGATTTACAGGAAAGATGACATTAATCTCCTGATAATTTGATCAATTCAAACTTATACTTCAAATCCCACAACCCAATTGCAGAATGTTATCTCTTTACTAGTCCAATCCACCCTAGTGCAGTGGTCTGCCCACCAACTACCACTAAAATCAGATTAAACTTGATACCTCAAAACAAGTTAATTTAGCCTAACCAAATGTTTCTATGAACCCAAGAAATGTCATAAACCTCGATACCATTTGCATCAAACCTAGATCATTAAATATACAAATAAACTTAGGAATCATAAAATTATATATATTTGGGATCCCAACGATACCAGTACTGTGATATCAAAATTAAGAAATCTCGCCTTCCATCATGGTAGTCAACACATTTTCTTTATGCGCCATCACCACCAAAACTCCGATCCAAGGTACTGGACTTTTTCACCGTCCAGCCAGAGGATACGAACAATCCTTAATCTAGCGACCAAGCTATCTATGACTTAGATCATACTCTCAAAATCTCTTTAGGAAGACATTATCCAAAATTCATCCATGAACATCCACCTTGATGTATCTTTTATCTTCCCGAATACTAGGTCATCTTTGTTGTTATTACAAAGTTTAGGTTCTCCAATTACACATAACTCAAAAACACAACACAAACATGGGCTCTGAATCCCTAAAACGACACCAGGCTACAATATTAAACCTATGAGCCTTACCTCTTATCACGACAGGCAACACTTAACATCTTGTGTTAACACCTTAGAACCCTGATTCAAAACACTGGACCTCTTCACCGTCCATCTATGGATAAGGACATTCCTAAATCTTGCAATCAAATTGGACTACAATTAGGAGCATACTTCTTATTTTATCAAAAAGAATGCCTTATCGATTAAAGAACATCCATGCAGATGTCCTACAATACTTATCTTCCCGAGCATTAGGTCACTACAAACACCATTTCAATACTTATGATCCATGTCTCAATTTCCATAGAATCTGAGTTACTTAGAATTCAAACACTTAACCGTTATTCATCATGCTTGTCAAGTGGATCAGGCATCCATTCTTAGCATATTACTAGCCTAAGAACTTCAATCCACAGCCGATCAATCCTGAACCTTAAACGAAAACCAATTAACCTAGGCCTCAAATCAACACCAATCAATTCAAGTACTAAGTCTGCACTAATGAAATTAAAACCTCAAGGTGCTTCCTTACAACTCCTCTCGACCTCACGGTCAACCACTACCATGAGAAAGCCCTTACCTAAAAATCATGTTACTTCCTATGACCACCAACATCACAAGATTATTAACCCCCAATAATCAAATTAGAGGGAGGGGTTAAGATCGATGTATTTCAAAATTAAATCCTTAAGGCCAAGACTTAACCATTTTATCGAATCCTAACTACTTCATCTCGCCTCAACATAGAACAGATTAGCCTGAATCCTCAAACCTAAGTTTATCAGCCTAGGCCCACATTTGATATCAATTGGCTTAAACGCCAAGTACCAACTGAAATCTAGTCTAGTTTAGGTAAACTAGGATACCTCGAACTATTCTAACTTAATCATTCCATACCTTAATCTACCTATTTCGGCCAAATTTTAACTGATCTTAAGCTTCCGCATACGATTCAGATCAAATCTAAGGTATCTCTTTTTCTCTGATATCAACTATGACGGACCAGGTTATTTTTCTTAAATAACATCCGTCAATAATATCATTAATTAATGTTCGTAATTTAATATTATGGATTCTGTAAAAATTTTGGCAGAATTTTCTCTACAATTGGACGAAAATTAAAAACACAACCTGTTTAGAATAAACCTGCACAAGCACACAACTATCCAAATTCAATATTTTTGCTTACAATACAATACAAAGGACCACAACTGCCATAACATCCATGGCTCCAACACAGCACATCTAAACTACCATGTTGGATCTAAGAGATGCCACTAAATACTTGTTCACAAATCCATATACAACCTGCGGAAGTATAAATAAATCCAACACAACGGAAACTAAGTTGTCCAATCATCAGTCATTTCGTATCGTATATATCAATCTTTCTAAAAGAAGAATATATACATACATTTTTATTCAAACGTAAATTTAATTACAAGTTCTAAATCTTCAATATGGTCTTCTAAATCCAATACTTATTCTACTTCTAGCCTCTATTTTGACTTGTCGGGTATCAAACCTGTACTAAACTGGAGATAAGGAGAGGCTAGGGTGAGCTAAAAAGCCCAACAAGTATATTATAATTAAATGATTATCAATATAGACCAGAATAGACAAGTAAGGTGTAAGCATGAAGAAAATACATTTCACATGGATATGATTAGGTATGCTTTGGTATACATTTTACTTTTCCTTTTTAGATTATGATTTAGACATAATTAATTATCTTTGCGGATCGGGGTCAGTAGACCGTACTAACCAATGATGTGAGAGAACGAGAAAAGGAATATGTCTGCCACACATTCTAAAGCACACGACTACATTTTAGGTCTGCAGCACTCGTCCATCGGCTACATTTTAGACTTGCAATACTCAACCATGTCAATTCGCCCTATATCCTTAGGGAATCAGGGAAATCATCATTCTTCTACAATAGTATCATAAGGCGTACCACGAATATCACCCACTCCCACGAGCGGCTAGAATACGTGGCCAAGTATTCCTTAGGTTCACATCGTGATGGATGTTGTAAGCTAGAGAATTCTACCCAACAGCATAAGTCCATGGTCCTAGTTTCATTATTAATCTTTCCTTTGAGAGGAAGTCCACCATATCCATTTCGATTTACATCTTCTCCACTCAGGAGAGTCACATTTCCATATCACATTTCACATATCACAATATGGACTCCCCGCTGATCATGCATATGATTATTATCTTTCATTTGAATAGTTCAGTCCCAATAACTTTGATTGGGGAATCAATTCATTTGCATATTCAATTGAGGTTTCCCCCCTTCCGCATACTTTGTTCAATCTTAATCTTTCATTTGGATTGAAATCCTTCCACGATTCAAATTACATATGCGAGTATTGTAAGGTAGGAAATTCTTATTATGGAGAGTCCAATTCAACTTTTGGGGTTTCCGTTTAACGATTATCTTTATCATTAGTTATTGAGTACAGTTCTCGAGATAAGCAATTAAACACATCCAATCACATATGTAACTTTATTAACAATTAAATATATGAAAATCATGCAAAATTCATCATTTAACTCGGGTGAATAGTGCACGTGAATAGTGTACGTGAATAGTGTATATATGCACTAATCAATTAATTCTTGGTATTGCGGACATCCAATGGGTAATTTATCAAACCCAAGGAATGGGTAACTATAATCCTAAGTCAATTTATACATTAAATTCCAAATTGAAGCTCAAACGGTATCCAGGTATGGGTTAAAGGCTTTGCGAACGGAATTCCACCAATTTTCACAAATTCAGACACCCAATCGGCAAATTAACTTACCCAAATCATGCATAATTATATGCTAGTCCCAAATAAATCAAAAGCCCCAAAAATCAAAGCTCAAAACTACCCGGGAGCGAGGTTATGGTTTCGCAAACGAAAATTCGTATAATTCCACCAAACCGGGTACCCAATCGACAAATTAACTTATGGGGGATATGGGTAATCATATTCTAGTCCTAATTCATGCAAAAGCCTAAAAAATCGGAGGCTAAAACAACCCGTACGTGGGGTTAGTGTTTCACAAATGTAATTGGAGTTTTTGGGCAAAATCCGGTATAATTCCTCAAAATTGGACATGCAATTGATATATATGCATGCTAGAGTCATGGGTTTTACAAATACATACATGGGGTTGGGTATCAGGACAAAAATACCCGAATGTGATTGAATGAAAATCAACAAAAATGGAAGAAAATGTTATGGATGTACTTGCCTTGACGTGCTCTATGATTTCTCCAACTAGCTCGAAGCCGGAATCCATCCCGAAGGCCTCCGTTTGGCCGCTTCTCTCTCTTCTCCCTCCTCTCTCTATCTACCCAAATGTTGCCTTTTCCTTCCCCCAAAATGCGTCCCCAACGGATTAAAAAAGAACCAGACGCGGCTTGTACGCGCATTGGTGCTCGAGCGCACGGCTAGCGTTGCTTTAATGCTCGGGCTGCGCTCAAGCGTGCTGTGATGGAACGGATTTTTTTTATCATTTTGCCAATGACCTCCCTGAGCTGACACTAAGATTTCGGTGATCCTGTCCGGGCCGGTCGTGCCTACCAATCATAGGATCACAGATGCCAATCTAATAACCTGACGAAATATTTACATTCATATCCATAAAACTCATTTATGTATACATAGTCATAAAAGTCCAATTGTAAAAATTCATATATTTCAATCAAATCATTACAATAAAATTACTTCTTTTGGATAACTCCAAAATGTGCTTCCAAGTCCTTAGAATCATTCAGACATAACTCTAGTCACTCCATCTCGTCAGGCACGAGCTCTATAGTTTCATCTGGAGGGGCAAAAACAGAAAACAGTGAGTCGGAGCTCAACAAGATAAATGCAGATCTTCCGTAAAACGTTTATGCTGTAAGGCGGATACAGATACATATACCACATGAATATTATAAAATAACAGTTGACCGGATCATGATAAATACATAATGTAAAGAAGTCAGGAAAGTCAGAGCAGTCAACTTTTGAAAATCGGGACAGAAAATAGAGTCGGTCTTATAAAATTTCTTTTATATTATATTTTTATCGATAAGGGACATCGCTAGCGAAGGGGGCAATAATCGAGGATAGATTGTGCACGTCTCCTCACAATCACGGCAATACCTTTTTGTACAAAGTTTCAAAGACGGTTCTCACTTCCTCCTTGTACAAAGCCCCAAGGACGGCTCTTATTTCCTCCTTGTACAAAGCCCCGAGGACGGCTCCCTTTCGTTATCCTCGATTACCACCATAACGTTCTAAAACATGTTGGAGAACTGTAACGACCCAAAAATTTGAATAAGGAAACGTTAATCATCAGGTCCGGTCAACGTCCGTTGACCGGAAATCCAAAGGTGAAGAAGTCCGGAAATCTTATTAAGAAAATTGTTGTCCGGATTTCCATATGAAAATTCAGTCCGGATTATTTCTTAAAAGCACTCCGGATTCTTGAAGTAGAAACGCGTCCGGTTTTGCCTGAAAGAAATCACTTCGGATTTCCGAAGTGAAAACCAGTGCTTAAAACGCTCCGGATTCTCGACGCGTCCGGATCACTCCGGATTTTGGGAGTAAAATGCCATCCGGACTTGTTGAAGAAGTCCGGTCACTGTTTGGCAGAACTTTGGGAAGGAGCAACATTGAATGCTGCAGTTCCCGATACGCATTGGAAAGCCATCTTCTCATAGGAAAGGTGAGATAATTAATATTTCTTTGAAAAATAGGGAAAAAACAATAAATGATGGCCATATTCTCACGGGCTATAAATAGGGACAAAGAACCTAACAAAAATGCACCACTAGAAAGTCTAAGTAAAGAAGGAGGCCGAAAGTTTAGGCAAAGTAGAAAAGAATTCAGGCAAGATACTCATCCCTATTTCTAAAACTCATGTTTAATTTATATTGCTATGAAAGTATATGATATTCTGTATGAAGTATGCTTTTGATGATTGAAATGCATGTTTAAAGGAAATTCTGTTATGCATGATGAATGACTTATTCTGTTTATGATTAATTGTCAATTGTTATGAATTTTGATAATTTCATGTTTACGGAAAGGAATTTTAGGATTTAAAATGAAACAAGAATTCCTACTGTTGATCTCTATACTGTCAAAATAAATCTTTGAAATTCAAGATAAAAGACCTTCGGCATCATTACAGAAAATGATTTAGAACTCCGGCATTTGTACTCCGTCCACTGTGAAAATGAACTCCGGCCATTAAGGAATTTTGTGCTCCGAAAATGAACTCCGGCCTTTAATAAATTTTATGCTCCGTCCCTCTATTTTGAAATAAACTCCGGCTTATGAAATACGTACTCAATGAACTTCGGATTTTATGCACTCCGTCCCTTAAAACACTCCGGATTAAGGAAGAGAAGTGTACTCCGTCAATGAGGCACTCCGTCCCTGTAAGCATTCCGGATTTTAAAAGAAATGTCACTGTGACGACCTGACTTTTATTACCATCACAAGCCGTCGTCAAATCCAAAGTTCTTAATTATAAGGGATAAA
>JAODPA010068056.1:0-10349 GCA_025585075.1 Nepenthes mirabilis | reverse complement strand
TAAAAGCGTAGAGTGAGGAGAGGAGAGAGCGCACATTTCATAGAATCGGAACGTGGGGACTATCCAGAGACGCTCAAGATGAGAGATGGAGTAGGAACAGCAGCACGCTGTTAACTTAGCGAAAACTGATAAAACCTCCGTTCACCGTCCCGAGGCCGTCCTTTCCCGCCGTTGACTCCGTCTCTCTCCCCGCTTGAATCCGTTCTGATAGATTGTCTTTAAGAGTCAGAATTACGGATTATTGATTTCTCTATTCAATTGCATTTAATTGCAAATTTTCTGGATGAGTAACAAGAGGGCTCGAACAGAGCCTGACAGGGCAATTATCGGGGTATGGCAGCGGGAGGTCGGCGAGCTCTCAACTAGAAACTTCGCCCACCGCCTCGGCGCTTCGGAGGTAGACAAGCTAACCCTAATCTGATTATTTCTGTATCTTTTTTAATTTCAATATTTAGTATGCGGTGATTAGTTGTGTGGTTCTAATTATTGAGATTTTCGTTTACCCTCTGGTTAGTTCATGTTTTTATGATAATTATAGTTCACACCTGGTCTGATCCTTGGCGCTAATTGTCTCATTCAGTTTGCCCGTGTTGTAAAATTGTACATAATACAGAGTATATTTCGGTGATAGCCATCATTTTTCAAAATGAATGCAGTTTTTTATTGAGTTGCGTGTGTTGTTTATATGTTAAAAACTCCACCAGTTTGTTTTTTTTCAGAAAATCAAGTCAATTCTGATTTTGATGCTGGGAAGGATTATATTTATGGAAAATTCTGATGAGTGCCAATTGATAAATATATGAAATTCAATGCCGTTTATTTTACCTTCTTATTTGTCATTAGTCATTTGATTGTGCTAAGTCACAAGCTTTCCTAAAATGTGCCAATCTACACCCTTGGGGCATTGGTTACAAAGACTGCATATTTAGTGAGTTCCACAGTTCTCCTAATGGCGGTGTTTTTAAAATACCAAAAAAATGGTGGTGTTTTTATCTACTTGTATTCAGAAGTTATTGTTGAGAAGAATAATCTGGTAGCAGTGCTATATAATTGACTACAACAAAAAACGTGCTTATATTCATGACTTATTAGATTTTAGTTTCGAGCGAACATTGATGATATGATAACCAAGTTGGTGGTGTCCTATTTATATATCTACCTAGTTCAAGGTAAGCTTGATAATAATTTGCTTTTGACAGGAGATTTTAACAATAAGATGCAATTTGAAATTCATCTTACTCAATGAAATGAACTAATAATTGCTTGACAAGCCCTATTTGCACACTTAGCTTGTGTGGATAATATGGAAATATGTCAAGAAGTAAAGTTTCTTGTGCTGTAGTATATTTGGATGGAATTGATATCTGTTTGATGAGTATCTTTGAGTATGCAGGTGAGTTTCCATCTTTTAAGCTGTATTTTGTTAGTGGAAGATGGCATTATTTTGTTGTCTTCCTCTTTCAATCCTTGAAATGGTTTGAGATAAAAGCATAGCTAGGAGGCAACTTGATGATACTAACCTAACTCTCTCGAGGAACATTGCAAAGTATGTGTACAAAAACCAACTACAAGAAGTGAAAATCATGAGAGAGAGAGAGAGACTGCGACGATCTGTCATTTGTTATCCATGGTTTCAACAATCATAAAGATCTTCATCCACATCATCTTTGTTGAATAGGACAAGATTGTTTTAAAAGTGAACGTTGGAGTTGTATTTCATTAATAATACATCAATTATTAGGATATGATTTTCAAAACCTTTTATCACTACCATTGGAGGTGTCAAGAAAATTCTAAAATGAAAGCTTTGCCAGTAGAAGTCCTGTGGAAGTAAAATACCAATTGTTTTCTTAAATGGTATTCAATTTCTAAGACCACCAAAATCATTGCTAGAAAGACTGATACCTATGCTGGATTCATATATTGTATATGTACCATGTCTAGACATGTTTGGTGCACTGAATGGCGGCATGATTGTCCATGCCAGTGCATATGATATTATTTTACCTTTCAAGGGTAACTAAAACTGATATACTGCTTAGAACTGAACAAATGTATTGGACCAATGTGGAAAGCTTTGCTGAGTTTATGGCATGGTTGTTTATGGAGTATATTCTTTTGTCCAATCCTCTCTTTCAGTATAAGTTTACCTTCTATGTAGCACTTTTTTTTATATATCTGTGCACCAGTCTGCTCAATTTAATGATAATTTTTTCTGGGCGAAAAAATATTTCTTCCTTTCAGGACCTTATTTATAGACTTGAGATCTTAAGGAAGCTGGAGAAGCACAGAGGTTGTGTGAACACTCTAAGCTTCAATGCATCTGGTGACATTCTTGTGTCAAGCTCTGATGACAGGAAGGTCATGCTGTGGGATTGGGAAATGGGACGTGTGAAACTCTCATTCCATTCTGGTCACTGTAAGAATGTTTTCCAAGCAAAAATCATGCCTTACAGTGATGATCGCAGCATTGTTACTTCTGCTGCAGATGGTCAGGTGATTAATTGATAACGTAATAGTAAAATCTTAGAATGTTCCTGATGATGCATCTTTGTTCTATGGCATCTTTTTTCAAAAGTTCATAGGGTTTTGTTGTTGGAAGTATCCTAGGCCAAAAGAAAAATTATTTATTTCTGCTTTGCATCTGTTGAAGAAACTTTGATATTTAGTAGATCATTTTGATTCTCTTGCATTTTTCAGGCTCATTGGTCAAAGTGGAAATAATCTTTCGTTGATGAACCTGCTTGCCTTGGTGCATCATTATCATTTTCTGAACCAGCCTTGTCTAGACCGATTGAGTGTGTTTATGCTTATTTAGAAATCATTCTGTACTGCAGGTAAGGCATGCACAAATCCTGGAAAATGGACATGTGGAGACCTCGTTGCTGGCCTCACATCAGGGACAAGTTCATAAGTTGGCCATTGAGCCTGGAAGCCCTCACTTTTTTTATTCTTGTGGTGAGGATGGGTTGGTTCAGCACGTAAGTCATTATTCCCCTGTTTTTTGGCTTTTATTTGCAAACGAAGCCATATGTCCCATTGAGTGGATCAATTATATAAATCCTTTTTCATTTATGCTTATTTTAGGTATATGCTCTTTGAGTTATTTTGTAGGCCATCAAATTGCCTTCCCTTGTCAGATCAAAGGTTTTCTAGTTTCACACCACTCCCTTCTATTGCCTCTAACTATAACCCAGTCACTCTTTCAGACTTGACACTATCTTACACTGCACTATCTTATCTATCTTGTTCTGAATCATCTTAAACTACTTCCACAATTATGCTTCTTCCATAGGAGTTATTTCTAATTTGCTATGGATGTTACTTTTCCTTGTGATTCTTTTACTTATACTTTGGAGACACCACATCTTTCTGTCTGGAGATTCTCATTTCAACTAGTATATGTCTTTTAACTTAATTTCTAACATTTTGAAACATAAAACATACAACATAGCTTGTCTTACAGCCATCTCGGAATATATTTAGATTTTGCTCTTGTAGGTTATAAAAGAATCTGGCAACCCTTTAATGTATCCATGTAGTTGTTAATAGATGAACAGTGAGCTATACATGTCATAAAACTAGGATTGTATGTACACTTTGATTTATTTCTTTCTGCATAGATGAAAGTGTGACAAACATGTATGACTGTGTTTTCCACTTGTTTGAAGCAAGTGTTGAAGTAACTATTGTTCTGGTTATAACGTGTCAGAAGATGGGTTTTCCTTAAATTAATGAACCGCAAGCATGGTAATACTTCCCATTTTATTTTCTGTGTTATTATTATTTCTGGTGACATATAATTGTAGAACAAACGTTTGGTCAGTTCTATCCAATTGTTCTATGAAGGACCAATTGTTCTGTCCAAATGCTTGGTCAGTTTTCTTAAATTAATGAACTGCAAGCATTTTAATACTTCCCTTTCGATTTTCTGTGTTATTATTATCTCTGGTGACTCATAATTGTAGAACAAATATTTGGTCAAGTTCTATCCAAAGGACTAATTACAATGGTGATAATCTGGTTGTGTGCTATTGTATTATGTTTCTCCCCATTCTGCTCCATTATTGGTCGAATCCTCTATTTAATCCAAATATGCAAAATCATACCTGAAGGTTTCCTTAAAACCTTCTTAAGTCTACTTCTGCCTCTACAATAGTGAGCATCTTCCAAGCTCTTGCAGATCTGAATGATTAATATGATTTTCTATCTTTTGTGCTGCCAATTTATTTATGGGTTGTAAATTTGACGCATCAGTCCTTGCTAAAAGCCACAGCCTCATTTAAGTAGCCAAAAATAAAATAAAATTAAAAGAGGGAAACTGACTCTGTTTTGGCTAATACAGTTTGATCTAAGAATGAAATCTGCAACTCAACTTTTCACTTGTCACTCAATTCATGACCGGAAAAATTACTTGCCAATCGTTCGTCTGGATGCAATTGCAATTGATCCAAGGAACCCTAATCTCTTTGCAGTTGCTGGGACGGATGCATATACTAGACTTTATGATATTCGTGGGTATAAGTGGGACAGTTCTACTGATTTTGATAAACCTGTGAACTTCTTTTGTCCTGAACATTTGGTTGGTGATAAGCGAGTCGGAATAACAGGACTGGCGTTCTCTGATCAAAGTGAGCTGCTTGTATCTTATAATGATGAGAATATGTATCTTTTCACAAAGGATATGGGTCTTGGATTCAATCTGGCACCCAATTCTCCAGTATCAACATGTCATGATTCTGCTGAATCAGGACCTGAAGATTCCTCAGAAATATCTCAATCAGCTATGGATTTTGATGGAAAACCTACTCCACAAGTCTACACGGGACATCAGAACCGCGAGACTGTAAAAGGTGTGAGTTTCTTTGGACCTAAATGCGAGTATGTCATTAGTGGCTCAGATTGTGGTCGGATCTTTATTTGGAGGAAGAAAGATGGGGAGCTTATTCGTGTTATGGAGGCTGATAAGGATGTAGTTAATTGTATTGAGTCTCATCCACACACGACAATGCTGGCCAGCAGTGGGATAGAGACAGACATCAAAATTTGGACACCAAAGGCCAGGGAAAGAGCTGCATTGCCCACAAATATGGGAGAGGTACTTTCTTTTTTGGAAAATTTTAGAAATTCCATTTTTTGTTCTTCTAATTCACCATTCCTAGCTTCAAGTATTCAGGAAAGGATGCTGCATTTAATGGCATAAGAAGAAATAATCCAGGTGCACTCCTTTGGAGCTTGCATGGAATTTGGGCAATAAATGGATCAAAAGTTGATTATAATGTACGTGGAATTGATAAAATATTGGTATCTATATCAATGGTAATCATATCGATATATATTTTACTGAGTAGAACAAAATGAACTAGAGGAAATATTGATGGATATATCAATCACATTGGGGTGTATCAATGATATGTCACTAATACTTCCATCTATCACAATTTTGCCATGGTAACAAAAACATCGGTTTCAAGACTGTGATACCGAATATTTTGTTCCACAATGAGTGGTCCTAATCTTGAAGTAAAAACAATTAGTTAGATGTTTTCTGTTCATCCTCTTTGTTGGTGATTCCAATTAACCATTTTTTCTTGGTTTTTAAGCCAGAATAGGATGGCACATCTACTAACCTTGATTCTTCTTTATTGTTGTTGTTGTGGGGATTGAATTAGTGGTGATATCGAGTAGATAGATATTCTTGAAGGATTTATGTGCTTTCACTTCTTTTACACCTCTGTTGCCTATTCTTTACCCTTTACGCTAGAAATAGAGTTTGGCTTACCTTGCAATGTGCCAAAGTCTGATGTTCTAACTGCTAGTCAATTTTTTATTTTCTGTGTTATTATTATTATTATTTCTGGTGACATAGAATTGTAGAACAAACGTTTGGTCAGTTCTATCCAATTGTTCTATGAAGGACCAATTGTTCTGTCCAAATGCTTGGTCAGTTTTCTTAAATTAATGAACTGCAAGCATGTTAATACTTCCCTTTCGATTTTCTGTGTTATTATTTTCTCTGGTGACTCATAATTGTATAACAAATATTTGGTCAAGTTCTATCCAAAGGACTAATTACAATGGTGATAATCTGGTTGTATGCTATTGTATTCTTTTTCTCCCCATTCTGCTCCATTATTGGTCAAATCCTCTATTTAATCCAAATATGCAAAATCATACCTGAAGGTTTCCTTAAAACCTTCTTAAGTCTACTTCTGCCTCTACAATAGTGAGCATCTTCCAAGCTCTTGCAGATCTAAATGATTAATATGATTTTCTATCATTTGTGCTGCCAATTTATTTATGGGTTGTAAATTTGACGAGTCAGTCCTTGCTAAAAGCCACAGCCTCATTTAAGTAGCCAAAAATAAAATAAAATAAAATAAAAAGAGGGAAACTGACTCTGTTTTGGCTAATACAGTTTGATCTAAGAATGAAATCTGCAACTCAACTTTTCACATGTCACTCAATTCATGACCGGCAAAATTACTTGCCAATCGTTCGTCTGGATGCAATTGCAATTGATCCAAGGAACCCTAATCTCTTTGCAGTTGCTGGGACAGATGCATATACTAGACTTTATGATATTCGCGGGTGTAAGTGGAACGGTTCTACTGATTTTGATAAACCTGTGAACTTCTTTTGTCCTGAACATTTGGTTGGTGATAAGCGAGTCGGAATAACAGGACTGGAGTTCTCTGATCAAAGCGAGCTGCTTGTATCTTATAATGATGAGAATATATATCTTTTCACAAAGGATATGGGTCTTGGATTCAATCTGGCACCCATTTCTCCAGTATCAACATGTCGTGATTCTGCTGAATCAGGACCTGAAGATTCTTCAGAAATATCTCAATCAGCTATGGATTTTGATGGAAAACCTACTCCACAAGTCTACACGGGACATCAGAACCGCGAGACTGTAAAAGGTGTGAGTTTCTTTGGACCTAAATGCGAGTATGTCATTAGTGGCTCAGATTGTGGCCGGATCTTTATTTGGAGGAAGAAAGATGGGGAGCTTATTCGCGTTATGGAAGCTGATAAGGATATAGTTAATTGTATCGAGTCTCATCCACACACGACAATGCTGGCCAGCAGTGGGATAGAGACGGACATCAAAATTTGGACACCAAAGGCCAGGGAAAGAGCTGCATTGCCCACAAACATGGGAGAGGTACTTTCTTTTTTGAAAAATTTTAGAAATTCCATTTTTTGTTCTTCTAATTCAGCATTCCTAGCTTCAAGTATTCAGGAAAGGATGCTGCATTTAATGGCATAAGAAGAAATAATCCATGTGCACTCCTTTGGAGCATGCATGGAATTTGGGCAATAAATGGATCAAAAGTTGATTATAATGTACGTGGAATTGATAAAATATTGGTATCTATATCAATGGTAATTATATCGATATCTATTTTACTAAGTAGAACAAAATGAAGTAGAGGAAATATTGATGGATATATCAATCGCATTGGAGTGTATCAGTGATATGTCACTAATACTTCCATCTATCACAACTTTGCCGTTGTAACAAAAACATCAGTATCAAAACCGTGATACCGAATATTTTGTTCCACAATG
The DNA here is from genome assembly GCA_025585075.1 of Nepenthes mirabilis. Lineage (NCBI taxonomy): Eukaryota > Viridiplantae > Streptophyta > Magnoliopsida > Caryophyllales > Nepenthaceae > Nepenthes > Nepenthes mirabilis. The sequence continues at coordinate 2,771 of JAODPA010068056.1, read as the reverse complement.
AGTTGTCCTAATCTTGAAGTAAAAAGAATTAGTTAGATGTTTTCTGATCATCCTCTTTGTTGGTGATTCCAATTAACTATTTTTTCTTGGTTTTTAAGCCAGAATAGGATGGCACATCTACTAACCTTGATTCTTCTTTATTGTTGTTGTTGTGGGGATTGAATTAGTGGTGATATCGGGTAGATAGATATTCTTGAAGGATTTATGTGCTTTCACTTCTTTTACACCTCTGTTGCCTATTCTTTACCCTTTACGCTAGAAATAAAGTTTGGCTTACCTTGCAATGTGCCAAAGTCTGATGTTCTAACTGCTAGTGAATTTTTTTTTCACTTTTCGTTATTCGTTTCCTGCCTATATTATTCTTCTGTGGCCCTCCCTGGGCCCAAGTGCTCCAAGATGATGATTTAATTTTCCTGGGCATGGACTAAATGAGCAGCAGGGGACTTCTAACATCTGTTGCTGTTACTTGTATTGAAAAGGTGTTGAAAAATGATCGAACTCATTACTTTGTTTTCGGTGACGATGACGAATCTTCCTATGACGATGACGATGACGATGATGATGACGAGGGAGATGATTCTGACAGCAATTTTGATTACTACGATGATAATGATTTTAACACTGATAATGACAATAACAACAGAATAGACCATGGAAACGACCACGATGGCAGAAATACTGGGGATGGATGTTTCGTTGCTGGTGGTGATGATTGATGATACTGATTGAGGTACTTATTTGTTGCACTCCGTGTACTTCAAACTTGGCCATGGGACTGGATGCACAATATACCTCGACTTCACTGCGGGAAATGTGCAGAAAATTCAAATGAGGGTAGGAAACTTCCAGAGTTCATATCGGCATTCGACCGACGTCAACAGATGATGTGTTGATAAGAATGGCGACTCTAGCCCTGAGGATTGCTTCTGGTGCTGGATTCATTTGCATTCTAGCAACTGTACATGTCATGTTGCGAGGAGAGCTTCCCAGTAGCATTGAAACGGTGTCTTTTTTTCCATATTTGGTGATGAAAATTTTGAGGGCTTTGGTGTTTAATGTTTTACTGGTGGTTTGGTGTCGAAAAAGAATGAGGTAGAACATTATCGTTAATTCCTCACTATCAAATATTACTGTTTTTATTACTTTCCAGGCTTCCAGTTCTTATGAGTTCCATGTGTATGTAGTTGATTGAAGCTTCCCAGTTTGGTTTTGAATAATTTCGTTTCGCTGCACTTTCATGGCTAATCTCGTTTGAAGGAGGGTGCTGCACTGCTGCAGTTATAATACTAAATTAATGGCAAACGACGCTAGCATTAATATTTAATATTTGTTATACTCTATAAAGAATTAAACGGACAAAACACTTTTCAATGCCAAGTTATGTGGGATGGACATTGTTTTATGACAGTTGATAGTATTGAACAGAGTCTTCGATGTTGCCTATTTAAATGGATAGTATTGAAGAGTCTGGGATAGGCGTGTTGCATCCTATTGAAGGAATGCGTGTCGTAGCCATCATTAAGGGCAATTCTTAGGTTTTTTCGTGCAATGCTGCTTGATTTCCTTCCGTGTTGCCTATTTAAATGGTGCTTTCTGACACTATTCACACTTTGCGTTCTTCTGCTTCCGGCATCCACGGCAAAAAAGAAAAGTTCTCCTTTCACAATTCGACAAAGAGTGGATGAGATCAAGTAAGTTCTTACGATGAGTGCCATTGCAGCTTTGAGGGTCGGTTACAATATTCCTAGCGATTTAGCCCACCTCCTTCCTAGTGAGAAGGATAGAGTGAATGCACCCCCTAAGGGCTTCATCACGGTCTATAAGCACCCTCGAAAGGGCGAGCTTCGCTTCCCAATAACGTTGGATTTGTACAGAATCTTTGAGACGCTGGGCACTCTGCCCACGCTTGGTGAAGGTGGTCTTTCACTTCAACCAGTCAGAGGATTGGATTTCTATATCTCCCCACCCAAGCTTTTGCTTTCGGGAAACTTACCCCGACTCGATAAAGAATTGGAAGAATCGATTTTTCTTCTTAGCGGCCCCTCTGGAGTGGAATATCCCCAACAAGTGGGGTATTGTGAGCGATTTCTTCATGAAGAGTGTGAGCGAGGAGGAAGAGAAGGAAGAGAAAAAGCTGGTCGATTACATCCAAGCGGTGATCGGTACATTTGACACTCATGGGTATTACTTGACCCTTGAGATTTTTGTGGTCGTTAGGTGGGACCCGCGAGCAGCGAGGCAGTGGCCGCCGCCCAGAAGAAGAAGGTCGAATCCTTGGCCATTTGAGAGCCATCGAGGGAGCTACCCAAGCGGAGTGGATCATCATTTTCATTGTAGTCCTCCTCTGGCGAGGACCTAGTAGTTCTGAAAAGGCTCAAGCGAGCAGGAGGCACTTTGAGTAGGAGAGCCCTGATATTGTCAACCGCATCGAGTTAGTTCACTGGGTTCGCCCCAACGATGCCCACCGAAACTACCGTCGTGGTGTAGGAGCCAGGGTCACAGCTGCCCGAGGGAGTTGCTGAGTGTCCGCCAATTTCGGCCGTTGCTCTTGCGGAGTATGGCGTTCCCTTCACTGACCATCCCTCAGGTGAGGGGTCCGCACTAAGTCCCCTTTTTTACACTGAGGTGGGATCTTCCCATGGCGAGGGGTCAGCTGAGCCCATAGGAGAGGAAGTCGCGGTGGGCATCAAGGAGGCAGCTATCAGTGCCATAGAGTTTGTTAAGGTAGTCAACCTTGAGCCTGATGCTGCGCCTGTGGATGTTTCGGAGGC
>JAODPA010068055.1:0-10348 GCA_025585075.1 Nepenthes mirabilis | reverse complement strand
TATATTTTGGCTCGTTAACTTGTTATTAATAAAATTATTTTATTAACCTTGTGCCTTCCCCACATGAGATCCTTTGGCTCAAAATTGCGTACAATTTTACCATTATCAAGATATTTTAAACCTTTAAATATTAATTTACATATTTTAGGGCGAGTGCGGAGTGGGGTCGGACTATGTGTGCTGCATTCTCCATTAGTTCTCACAATTTTTTTTCATTATTTTTTTAAATCAAACAGAAATGTCTTGAAAGTCCAATTTAAATAATAACGGGTTCGACCTTCATAACTCTGAATTTGACAACTACGCACTATAATAGAATGAATTAAATATAAAAGGTATATAAGACTTACTATTTGATATATCTTTCGACATTTAAATTAGTGATCTTTCAATTCATATTAAAAAGATTTCGAGGAAGTAAATTCTAAAAATTAAAGATGATAAGAGTGAGTGTGGATTTGTAGGACAATACTCTTTTTTGTATATTCAAAAGACCGAGTATTTTTTTTTCCTATCATCTTTGTTTGGGGAGAAGTATTCATAACATGGGGTATTGCCCGACCGGTAAGCATTTGAATTCTCTGCATGTGCCAATGCCATTATAGTTTAATTATGTGGAGGCTTTCTTTTTGGTGAGTAGTTGTCATCTCAATTTTATGAGGAGGCTATCAGGCCAATAATGATGAGGTCGTTTTTACCGTTTTCAAGATCAAATCATTAATTGGCTAATAATTATCATTCAATTTCTTTTCGTATTTGAATAATTGCTCGATCAAATTAGACTTTTTAGTTAATATCCCTGAGAGTTACTGTCCAATAGGCTGAATTTGGTATCACCACTTCCTCGTTTGGGCTGCTAGAATTTTGATACTCGATCCAAACTTACGTCAGGTTGATTGCGTTGGGCTGATCCTTCTTGGATTGTATCCATTACTAGCCCCCCATGTTTAAAAATTTAAATTTAAATTCCTAGCATGCCATTGATAGAACATAGCCTGGTGCTTCCTCAATGCATATCTTTGCTGTAGATACTTTGAATTTAAAAGGTCTTCTTTGACAAGATTTGATTCTCAACTCTTAATGACGACGATTTAATATATTTTTTGAATTTGTAACCAGTAGGATCCTTATTCCAACTATAAATTGGGAGGTTTTCTTTAGTTTATATCACAGGATATCCCTTTTTCTTCCCAATAGTATGATTATTCTAAACCAACATAGTACTGTTGCCGTCGTGAGTAATTATTGCAGCAGTCAGTGGAAGTTTTCTTCCATATTTTGAAGTCAAGATTCAAGGAAATATTTGATGACTGTATTGATTATCCTCTTCTATAGAAAAAAATTATCTTATTTTTTCTCTTTTATGTCTGTCCAAAAGTTAAGCCTTGACTCTATAACAAAGCCTCTGACTTTATGTTTTCTCTCGAAATGAATCCGGGTAGCTACTACTTGCAAAGACAGACAATTCTTTTTTTCTTTTCCTTCCTCCACAATTCCTTTAAAGTTCATGGAGAAAGGTTTTTTTAGGCCATTGTCCTATGTCTTTTTCCATTTCACTCAAATTGTGTATTTATTGTTATAAGTTTGTATATTGTGAAAAGAATCAACGAATAGAATTACCCGAATGACATTTTGCTTTCTCTGTGTGGCTTCAGTATGCATGTATTCTCTGAGTGGTTGACTTTAAGTGTCAAATATGCGCTTGAATATCATTTTTTGTTATTTAATTTTTGATAATCTGACAAGTCAAACCTTTGATAATTCGAATTTCTGACAATTTAAAATTTTGATAATTTGGTGCGTAATAATTTAATTTGAACAAATGCGATATTTGCACACTCATAGATCAATTGGGTCAAATCGTCTTATCATAATTAAGCAAGCATTGAAGTCACTTATTGTTGTCTGTTCCTTTGGGAAGTGCATTATGACCGATGTAGTGAAATAGACACACCTAATTGGACGTTAGAGCCGTTTGTTATCAGTCTGCTACTCTGGGAGGCACAGTGTCAAGTCATTACAACCAGCACAGTGAGACGGACATGCCACAGCGCATTCCTGTGTTAGAATGTGTCTCAACCACTATGGAAATACAACCCTTTGGTACCCTTGGATGACATCGTTTCACTTTGGAGTTCTTGTCTATTTAAATTCTAACACTCTTTCACTTCTACACTTCTTCATATTCTATTTCTCTCAACCCTAATTTGATTTTTGCATCTCCTTGTTTCCATGGCTCTTCATGCGGCTTCCAAGGACGTTGTTGATATTCTGTCCAGTCTCACTGTAGAAGATATGTTGAATATCTACGATAGGCTTAACATTCTTATCGTCGTTACCTCTCAAGTTCCTTCACCCGATGAGGTAGCTTATTCTTTGAGGCTTAGTTTTATTGCCATAAGGTAATGAGGGGCTTTGCATTTGAAGGAATGGCTTCACATTCCTATAGAAGGCAATTGTAAGAAATTCTGTATGCTTTACAAATTCTTGAGGCACATCTCCACCTCAATGTTATCTGATATTTGATTTCCTTGTGCGTTTTTTTCATAACTAGAAATTTTGTCTGGAAGTTATGGCTATCAAAGTTGTTTTCTGATTTATTCAAGAGAGCGATTATATTTCTTTTACACCCCGAAAAAAGTATAAGATAAGTGAAGGTAATCTGGACTCAATAAAGGATTCGAAGGATTGATACTTTTTTATTGCGGTTCCTTTCGGTTAAATCTTGTCCAATGAATGAAAATTGGTAAATCTTTCTTATTCTAGAGACGTCTTGGAAAATAAGACTTTTATGGCTCAGCCATTGGCTGGATTGATAGAGAAAAATACAATTTCACTCTAGAGAATAAGTAATTTTCTAATTCATCGAGCACTAGTCGAAGTCGGCTAGGATGTTAGAGTTGAAGGAGAGGTTATTGCCCATATGTCTCTCCATCGGCCCAAAATAAAATTGGGAGAATTTTTTATTCAGGATTCTCCTGAAAGAGTGGCTGGCGGGACAGATCTTTGAAACTCTACTTTACCCTTCTTTCTTCTTCTGAAGATTATGATAGGATGATTGATGAGGCTTGTGACGAGATAACTACATTAGAAGCAGGCGAGTCATCTCAAAGGTCGGATTCTAACCTTCTTTCACAGGACCATCCAGTTTTTGAGGGGGCGTCCAAATTTCTTGAGGGTATGAAGCTGCATTATCCACTATTTCGAGAATAAATGACCCCCTTGTAAATAGTTTTGATGAACCAATTGATACTCCATTTATAGTTGAGTATGGGGTCGATGTCTATGTCTGTTCATCACCTGACGAGCCCATGTCTACACCACCCGTAGCATTGGACATGAGGCCAAATAAAATCAGAGGAACGACAATGGGTTTTTCAACTGGTACTTGCAAAGTTTCGATGGGTTTTCCTGAGTCTCATCCTTCAATTGAGATTTTGAAAATTAGGGAGGTTCGGCAGATTAATATTCCTCCATCTGGGAGCCCTGAATATTGAGATGCTTTTTCAGCTCCTCCTGCATTTGATGTTCCTTACCAGTATCGTGCTTTGCCTCTCCTATGTTGGAGAACTCCACTTGTTTCCGAGTTCAGCCCTTCTCCTAATCCTTCTTTTTAGGAGAGATCTTTTTCTTCTAAAATATTATTTATGTAATCCTTCATCTCTAAATATTCTCCTTGTCATTGTTATTTTTGACTGACCATTTTACTTGGTTCAATAGTCACAGGAATTGGTTTGTTTGATCCAGGACAGGTTATATAAACGAGATACTGAAGTTGATCTCCTATCCCGAATGTCTATTGACCTTGGGTACTCAGGGAGAGAGATCAGAGTTGAAGCTACCATTATCAAAGCTAAACAAATTCGAGAACAGGCCAATTACTTAAATAGGGAATTATCTGAGTGGTTGGTGAGATTTTAGGACCTATCAGATAAGAAAGTTGTAGATATGGATCAAACCACCTCACTCGAGGGAGACTCCAGGAGGATGAGCATCGAAAAATTTCGAATGCCAGCTTATCTACCAATCTTCAAGATAAGTATGCTCGACTTAAAGGAGAATTAAGGATATATCTTTGATTGGAAGAGCTTAGGCATACTCTGGATGAAAAATTTCAGGATGGGTTTTCTCTTTGCCAATAGCTTGTGTCTTTGGTGGCTTCTAACTTTCTTTTACGCTACCTAGGTCCAAGGAATTCTGGGGTTTCTAAGCATTCTAACGTTAGGGATTTTTCAGAGCTTGATGAGGTCCCATCACTTCAATCTCTGTCTGGTTCTCGCCCTTAGGATAGTTAAGGTGTTTGTGTGGAGGCAATAGGCAACATGATCGTAACCTTTATACTTAAATTTTGGATCTCCGCATCGTAAATATTTATACATCAATGGATCGATTAGATTGTGCCAATCGTTATTGCTGATATTATTTTTATTCATGTTGAATTTTCGTTTAACACATTTTTCATTTACCGACTAGGCGATGTAGCCATCATTGTTAGGTTTTGCTGGATCTTGGTCCATTGACCATATTCGACTTATGGTGCTTATTCTTATGAAAGGATGTCATAACACTCATGTTGTGAAAGTCCTCTAAGATTCTTACATTCAATACTTAAATCGACCTCTCAAAAAAGAGTCAGACTTTTGTCTTCAAGCCCTAAGTCTTTATAAGATAATTGGCATCCAACCATCTTTTGGGTCATTAGGTTGTGACAACCGATGTTGTGACCTATTTATTTATTTGTAATAGGTCTTTTTAATAGGTGAGAGTCCCACTCAACTTAGGGTCAATCATACTTGTTTGGATTCATGCAGTCACATACAAGTACACAAATGAACAAATGATGTAATAAAATGCAAATGTATTACTATCAATATGGTTAAGTATATCACACAAGCATCCCATATGCTGGTACAAAATATGCCTCTACTTCATTTTGGCTACGAAGCAAGCTTATTAGTAATATCTTCTGAGATATAAGGCGTTTCATACTCTTGAGACCAATTTTCTGCAATGGGCGCATAGTTTATATGTACCATTTTAGAGAACTGATGAGAGTAGGAAATGCCCTTCCCAATTTCAGAAAAGTTTTTTTATGTCGGTAATCTTACCTGTAGCCTCTATATTCCTCAAACCTAGGTCTCGTATATCAAATTAGCGAGCCTTCACCTTCTTGTTATAGTATCGAGCAACTCGTTGCTAATAGGATGCTACTTGTAGCATGGTTGTGTCCCAGACTTCTTCAACTAGGTCCAAGTGTTCTCTCAAAAGCTGAGAGTTATTACGCGGATTAAGGTTTTTAATTCAGAGGCTGGGTAGTCCAATTTATACTAGGATATCCACCTCAAACCAGTAACATAAGTTGAATAGTATTTCTCGTGTTGGTTCTCTAAGGGTCGATCAGTAAGACCAAGTACGGACTAGAGTTCATCTACCCAGGAACCTTCTACAACTTCTAACATTTTCATCAATCCATATAATAAGGTCCGGTTCGTTTACCTCCGTTTGTGCATTCATTTGGGGATAAGCAATGGAAGTATGGACTAACTTGATCCCCAGGCTAGTACAGTATTTGGTGAATCTTTTTTTTGGTAAATTGGGTTCTATTATCGATTCCTATGATATTGGGAATCCCAAAAATACAAATGATATTTTGTCAAACAAATTCGGTTGTATTCTACTCTATGATTTTTGCCAGCGAAGATGCCTCTATCCACTTCATTAAATTGTCTGTCACGACTATGATGACCTTTCTTTGTCCCACGGTAAGGGAAAACTAGCCCAATATATCAAGTCCTTATTGTGAAAATAGCCAAGGTGAATGTAGGGTCTAAAACTTGGTATTGGACCGGTAGGCAACATTGCTATGGATCTAACGGTTTTTGCACCTCTTAACAAATTTCATGACATCTTTTCTTATTGTGGGTCAGTAATAGCCCTACCGTGTGATCTTGAAAGTCATATTTTCATCCTTTATATGTGACCCATAGATTTTGATGTGTACTTCATTCAGTGCAATTAGTTTTAGTTGGTGATAAATATTGTATGTTGGGGATAGAGTACCTTCTTCGGTACAGTTTTTTATCCATAAGGGTGTACCATCCCACCATCTTCTTTACACGTTTGGCTCCCTCTTGGTTTTTTGGTAGAAAACCTTCTTCAAGATACCTTCGAAAAAGTGTCATTCAGGTATTATTGTTTGAGATCTAGAATATCTTTTCTAGGACCTCAATGCTCAAAACAGTGAGGGCTTCCCTCATCTTCCTAGCGTACTACTCTGGATTCCCAAACGCAGCCGCCACTTTCGCTAACTAATCTGCCTTCCAGCTGTCCTCTCTTAGGATGTGATGAATTTTCCCATTATTAAATGACTCAATTAGGTTCTTTACAATAGGCAAATATTTTACAAGGTATGGACTTGATACCTTAAAATTTTCAACCATTTGGTTGACAACCAGTTCTTAATCATTGTGGGCAATCAGGTTTTTAACAAAGCATTTCTTTGTTAGCCTGAGTCTAGCCAATAGGGTTTCGTACTCTGCTACGTTATTAGTTATAGGGAATATGAATGTAATCGAATATTTTATCTTTGACCTGTCTGAAATTATTAGGACTACACTAGCCCCATTCCCTGATTGAGAATATGACCCATCCACGTACAATATTCATGTTCGAGCATTTCATGTTAAAGTAGGTCTCCATTCTTCTTAAACGTTTATGAAATCGGGGTCATTTTGACTATAAAATTCGCGATAACCTATGTTTTTATTGCCAGTCGCACTCAAAATTTTATGTCAAATTTGCCAAATCTATAGTTCATTTAATCAATTGTCCAGACACCTCGAGTCTTTGCAGGAACCCTTTCAATAATTGATTAGTTAGGATGACAATCTTATGAGTTTGAAAGTATGGTCGAAACTTTTCAACAGAGTGGATTATTGTTAAAGCTATCCTTTCTGTGTGCAAATAATAAGTCTCTATATCTGTCAAAATTTTACTGACATGATAGATCGACTCTTCTTTCTCAAACTTTTGCCTAACCAAGATCGAGCTTAATGCCATGTTAAATATGACCAAATAAAGGTATAACTCTTTACCTTCTTTCAAGGATGACAGAAGTGGACGGTTAGTGAGATATTCCTTTAGTTCTTAGAAGGTTGATTAACACTCTTTCATCCAATGTAGACTATTTGCCTTGGTATCTCTCAAAACTTTAAATAAGAGTAGGTATTTTTTTATAGATTTTGCCAGAAATCAAGAGAGTGTTGCAAATCTATTAGTTAATCTCTAGACTTTCTTCACAATCCAAGGAGAATTCATATCCATAATCTCTTTTATTTTATCTGGGTTTGCCTTGATTTTTCGGTGAGATTCTACAAACCTAGGTAATTTTCTGAAGGTTACCCCAAACATGTATTTTGTTGGATTCAGCTTCATTCGATGTGTTTGGAGTACCCCGAAAGTCTCATCTAGGTTCCGAATATGATCGTTGGCTAATCTATTTCACAAGTATGTCATCTACATACACTTCCATATTCTTCTCTATTCGAGCCTTGAATAATTTATTCACCAGCTTTTAATACGCTGCACCTATGTTCCTAAAGCTGAATAGTATGACCATGTAACCGTATGTCCCTTGGTTGGTTATAAAGAAGGTGAATTTTTCATTTTTTGAATACGTCCAGATCTGATTGTATTCAAAATCAACACCTATGAAGCTAAACTGTTCGTACTCAAATGTTGAATATACCAACGAATTAATTTTCAACAACGGAAAGCTTTCTTTTGGGTATGCTTTATTTATGTTCGTGAGGTCAACACACATCCATCATTTTTCGTTGCCTCTTCTTTATGAGCATAGTATTAGATAACAAATTTGGGTATTCGACTTCCCCTATAAACCCCGCATCAAGTAGTTTTTTAAGTTCCTCTCTCACAGCTAAGCTTTTCTATGGACTTCTTCCATTTTTGCTGGACATGTTTTTGCCCAAAGATCATGTGTAATCTGTCAATCATCACCTCAGTCGGTACCCTTGACATATTCACCGATATCGATGCAAACACGTCTGAGTTTTGCTACAGAAAATTCATTAATTGCTCTCGCAGTTGATTGGGAAGGGAGCATTCGACTTGCACATATTTTTCGGGATCATTTAGATCTAATATAATTTGCATTATTGACTCACCAGATTTACCTTATTATTGAATTCCTTTATCAGTTGATACAGAACCGTCTAGCCTATCTGGGCGACATAGCAAGTTCAGACGATGACTTCACCATCCAATACTTTCCTTACCCCACATGGGGTCATAAACTTTATTTTAAGATAGGGTATTGATTTATCGCCCTAAAAGCCACTTGGAAAGGTTGACCCAATATTGCATTATAAATTGATGGTAGATCCACTACTAAGAATATTAACATTCAAGAAGCTATTTTCGGGTGTGTTCCCAGTATAATATTTAACTGGATGGTTCCTTGGACGGGGACAAATTCATTGTCTAGCGTGTATAGAGGACCCTCAGCCGGTTTAATCTAGGCCTTGGAATATTAGCAAAGTTTAGAAATGATCTAAATTGCCCATTGGATCAAAACTTTCTTCGCAGGGTTTCAGAGTTAGCATGTTGAATTTGACAGGGAGCTAATGCATTCTGATTTTCCTTATAAATGGGATTTACCTAAATCAGCCAAATGTCCGACTATGTTTCTTTGGAACAATTATTGTTTGATTTTTCTAATTCCTTCCTTCACCTGGGAAGTCGAGGTGATTCTCTTCGCATTGAGAAATGTTCTTAATTCCATGTGATTTGTGGATACATGAAGAGCCTACTGGCTTAGAGCATTTCTCAAGAGGCTGCTGCATGAAGCCTTATCTCAAACCGAAGGTTTTCCTTCACCTCAAGACCAACGTAGGTATTGTTGTTCAAGACTTTCTTCCCAAGCTTCAAAGTTGAGCCAACTTTCAAGCTAGGTTGGGATTTATTTCAGTTGGGATTTCTCGAGCTTCCGAGTTGTTGTGGAGTTACCCCTTGTGAAGGAAGTTTTTTCTTTCAAATCTTCCTTTTAGAAGTGGAAACTTGAAAACTCAAGGTGGGAGCCCCCAATGGGTGTCAACTTGGGCGGCAAGCATCTCTACATATATAGTGGTGGGTAGACAGACATCCATGCGACTACCCACCTTTAGGTTGTCATCATAACATATGATGTCCTTGGGAAAACCCAATTGGGGCATAGTGTTTACCATGCTTGTTTTGTTGTACTAAAGTGAGATATTTTTTTTATTGATAAGAATTGATAGTTTTATTACACTTTCACAGATGACACTAACGATACATTTTGAGAATTTAAATTAACGTATAAATTAGGGAGCTATTTTCTCTCACTTGAATGTTCGAATAATAATTCATTACTCTAAATCTAAATCTTACATATTACAATAAAATAAATTAGAGGTTAAATATATACAAGACTCGCACCTCAATATATTCACTGATACTCAAATCAATAATTTTTCTATTTGGATTGATTTGATGATGAGGAAGTAAATATTAAAAATTAAAGATGACAGGGATAAGTACGAATCTGGAGGGCAATACTCCTTTTTGTGCACTTAAAAGACTGAGTATTTTTCTTCTCATCTCCTCTTTGTTAGGGGCGAAGAAGTATTTATAACTTAGGGACTTACCCTACCGATTAGCGTTTGAATTATCTACACGTATCTAATGTCGTTTCAGATTTATTATAGAAAGGCGTTACTTTTAGTGAATAACTGTCATACCAATCTAATAAGGAGGCTTTTTGGACAATAATGATAAGGCCATTTCAATATTTCATGGATCGAGTCATTAGCTGGCTAATAATTATCCTTCAATTTCTTTTCATCTCTGGATAATTGACTAATTGGATTAATCTTTTCAATTAATTTCCTTGGAAGTTACTATCGAAAAGGCTTAATTTTACTTCATCACTTTTACACCCTTGCGCTTGGTTCATTGTATCGGGTTAATCCTTCTTGAGCCGTACCCATAACAAACCATCAAGAATTTCATAGCACAATCGAAGACAGTGTTAAGCAACCCATCTTGGAGATGCCCGGTTCGCGTTGGCATGCATACAATTTTTTTCTAATTAATTTCTTTAGAAATGATTAATTTAACAAGCATATACAACGAAAGCATGTGGGAAAATTACTGAAGTAATATAAAACGAAATTACCTCATAATCTCTGCAATTTAAATTATAAAAATAGATAGATAAGAATCAAATTATATGATTTACTCTGATACTAGCAGTAGAAATTGAGGATCGATATCTATATTGATTTACTTGATCCATATTAATTCTTTTAAG
>JAODPA010068054.1:0-10348 GCA_025585075.1 Nepenthes mirabilis | reverse complement strand
TGATAGGTACGCCAGTAATTGGCTAATCCAAGAAAGAGAAACGACCTATATCTACTACGGTTCATTTGCGCCTAAATGGTTAACGCTCGCAATTAACTGAACGAAAGGCCATTGAGTCAGAAAAAGCCCAAGAATGAGACAGGTGATTCGCTCCCAAGACGGTCAATGTTTTCGATATTCAAACTCATATTAGAAAAGGCAGCGATTCCAACAGAGTATGGGAATCAAACCCTCCCGCACAAGGAAGGCAGCCCAATACAGCAGTTATAAAAGGCCATGTAGTTCTCACTTCAAGACACGCTCTCATTGACCTGCTAAAACTCTCTACGGCAAAGCTCTCATGTTTTCGTTATTCAAACTCTCTCTCTTTGCTACTATGTTCCTAGCGAACATAGTGTTTTGAGTCACCGCTCTTCACGAGCAATCAAAGCCTTCTCAAAGAGAGCATGCCCCCATCACAAACACTCTCAACATTTTCATTGCATATCTTTACTTTTACCTTCTTAATTCAAAGGTTGTTCATTGACTTAAGCGTCGGAGTATTTTTGGTTGATAACTTTTTATTGTTACCCAACGTCTTGTTCGTAGTTATGGTGTGTAGAATCCAGACTCAATAGACGACGTCGGACTCAGACAATTGACTTAAGTCGAACTCATTCAAAATTTGGATTCATGACGTATTATTGGCGCCGTCTATAGGAAGCTTACAAAAAAGCCACCCACTTTTCTCCACAATCCCTCTCTCAGTTTTCACCTTCCAGACCAGTACCATCAGTTAGAATGGTGAACACAAGAGTACAAGTTAGTGAGCCTGCTAGAGACGTGATCTCACCCGACTAGGACCATGCTACTGGTAACCAAGTCAACATGGTGATCAACGGGGTGCCCACACCTTTCTTTCATAATCTGGCGGACCAGATGAGCGCCATGAACCAAATGCTTATGATGCTCTGCGCACGCCAGGAGGATGCGTAGTAGGGGGCTCTACTTCCGGCGGTCCCTGATCCGACCTCTTGGAGAGGATGCTAAAAGAATAAGAAACCAGCCAAGAAGATCAGGAGGTCGACCAACACTCAAACTTCGGAGGCCACATATGCCCAGAGTTGTCTAAGACTCGAAGGACGTTTGGGCAGTAGGACTCTGGAGTAGAGTCTAGAATGAAGAAACTCTCGATACTCTCCGGCACAGACCAAGCTCAAGGCTCAGGAGGGAGCCTCCCAAGTCGTTAGATTCATTGGTAGCAGTAGTTGGCTGGCTACGCGCCATCCTAGAGAAAGAATAGAATTAAGAACTTATCTCAACTCCAAGAGATCTGACAACGTCGCTATAGATCTGGAACTACGTGTTCAACGATGACGAACACGCTATAGATCTGGACAGATCTCCTTTCACAATAGAGATCTTGAATGGTTCCATGCCGGTAAAGTTTAAGATGCCAACCTTGACTCTTACGATGTGAGTGCTGATCTCATAGATCACCTCGATTATTTTTGCACCATCTGAGTCTACAAGGGTTGGAGGACGTAACAATGTGCTGTTATTACCCTCTTATGTCGAAGAGAGATGCTTGCATTTGGTTCTACCGGCTTCCATCGGAGTAAATCCGGAGCTTCTAAAAGCTCATGGACCTCTTCTTGACGCAATATACTTCAGCCATAAGGAAGAGAAGTAGCTTTGGTATCTCTTCCATATCAAGCAAAAGTAGGGACATAATCCGTGAAAGTTCCTAGATTACTTCGTAGAGGAGGTAAGAAGAAATTCTAGGCTCACAGAAAAGATGACGCTTGGCAATTTCATCTCCACTTTAACGCATGGGGATTTCTTTAGGCACCTGGCGTATAAGAATCCCTAGACCTTTCAAGAGGCGAAATCTATCATCAGAACCTACGCAGTAGTAGAGAAGGCCAATGAGGATAAGGGTTTCAAGCGAACCGAACAGTCTCGCTCTTTCCCGACTAAGGGAAAGAGGAAGCATCACGGCAGCAATCACTCCCAAAGAAAGTAGCACAGGACCGGAGTACCGGAGCGAAGGGATTACGAGCGATAGAGGAAAGCGGAGTACCGGAGTACTGTCCAACATCCTCATGTAAATCCATGGAGAAAAGTTCCTTAAATGGTCAAAACCACTTAAGAAAGTGGATGGAGGAAACCCAGCTAAGTACTGCAATTTCTATCGATCTCCTGGACACTCCATGAAAGATTGTAAGACCCTTCAGCGAGAGATTGAGGAGTTGATCCAGAGGGGTCACCTCACCAGGTTCGTCAAGAACCCTGGGCAAAGCTCTAGAACCTCAGGCGGAGAGGACCAGAGCATTCCAAATCACAGAATCGGGTTATGGTTGGAGTGGTCAATATGATTACAACCCAACCGGCCAAGACCCCGGTGGATCATAAGGAGCAGTAGATTGGGCAGAAGAAGCAGCGCATGGGATACAACATCATTAACTTTAGCGATAATGACTTGGAACATGTAATCTCCCCCCATTCAGATCCCCTTATTATATCCACACTCGTTTCAGATGGTAGCGTCGACTACCAACTGAAATTAGTCTTTATTGATAATGAAAATTTTCGTGATTTGATTTACCTTGAAATATTTTTTAAACTTGGTTTAAAAAAGAAACAGTTGAAACCTATCGAAGGCTTGCTTTATGGTCTTGACAATGAGCCAATGCCTGTCAAAGGGACGATCCAATTGGAAATCTCCCTGGGCACATACCCAAGAACGGCGAATCGTATACTCACCTTCTTGATCGTTGACTTACCTTCTATATACAACGCTATACTAAGCCGTCCGTACCTAACAACGTTCGGAGCCGTCACTTTGATACCGCATTTTAAGATGAAGTTTTCAACAGCCTGCGGTATAGGTAAAGTGTTGGGTGACCAAGTCACAAGGCGGACGTGTTACATGTCTCAGATTACACGAAGTGGCAGCATAAAGACGATAGGAGAACTTGACCATCGAGACGAAGTGACTCTACAGCAAGCGCAATTTGACGAGGTAACCAATCTAATCCCATTGAATCCAGAGGACCCAGAGAGGTGCATGCAGATTGGAGGCTCACTTACTGGGACACTATACGATGAGCTAATCGCATTTTTACGATAGAACTTTGACGTCTTTGCGTGGACACCCGCTGACATTCTTGGAATTCCAATTAGGGTAATGGTTCATAAGTTGGATCTCGATCCCGACAGCAAGCCCATTAAGCAGAAGCGGAGGAACAACTCCATGGAGAAATTGATCGGCATCTAGAAGGAGGTGAAGAAGCTGTTGGACGCCGGCTTCAATAGAGAAGTCTAGTACCCGGACTGACTTTCCAATGTCGTCCTAATAAGGAAAAGTAATGGAAAATGATGAATGTGTGTCGATTTATCGACGTTAAAAAAGCTTGTCCAAAAGACAGCTTTCCTTTACTTAGGATCGACCTATTAGGGGATTCCACATCTAGACACGTGCTGTTAAGTTTCATGGATGCGTACTCGAGCTACAACCAGATCCAAATGAGCCCGAAGGATGAGGATGACACATCGTTCATGACGAACCAAGGCACTTAAGGTTATAAGGTGATGCCACTTAATCTGAAGAACGTAGGAGCCACTTACTAGCGCCTCGTGAACAAGATATTCAAGAAGCAGATCGGCCGTAATATGAAGGTGTACGTCGATGACATGCTCGTTAAGAGCAAGACCAACAACGACCATATTCGCGATCTGATTGAGTCCTTCGAGGTACTTCGCACACACCAAATGAAATTGAATCCTTTCAAGTGTGTCTTCGAAGTATCCTCAGGAAAGTTCTTGAGTTTTATCATTTCTCAATGAGAGATTGAGGCAAACCCGGAGAAGATCAGGGCCCTCACGGATATGACTTCGCTACGGAGTGTCAAAGATATCCAGCGGCTAACCGGATGACTGACAGTATTGTCCCACTTCTTCGCTAAATCAAGGGACAACTACTAGCCTTTCTTTAAGGCTCTGAGAGGGACAAAAACGAACGAATTTTAATGGACAGCAGAGTGTCAGGTAGCCTTTAACGAGTTAAAGCAGTACATGGCCAGTATATCGTTACTAACCTCACCCAAGGACGGAGAAGAGCCATACCTCTACCTGGCGGTGTCAGAGGCGGCCCTTAGCTCCGTCCTCATACGCTAAGACACCGACACTCAGCGGCCATTCTACTATGTGAGTAAAACATTAACCGGCACAGAGATGCGCTACCCATGTGCAGAAAAGTTAGGCTTGGCACTTATCTTCTCCGCCCGGACACTGAGGCTATACTTTTAGGCTCATCGCATAGTCGTTTTGACCGACTAGTCTCTGAAGAATATTCTCCAGAAGCCCGACGTTTTTGGACGACTAGTAAAGTGGGCTATCGAATTATGAGAGTTTGACATCAAATTTCAGCCCAAACCAACTATCAAAGGACAGGCTTTGGCGGACTTCATTGTTGAAACCACGATACCAATTCCATATAAACAACCTGCTGAGGACGCTAAATAGCACAAGGAAGAGCCAAAATGGGTCCTCATTGTAGACGAATCGTCTACAGACTCAAATAGCAGTACCAGAGTGGTCCTAAGGACCCCTGACGGGTTTGAGATGAAGTACTTCTTTAGGCTTGACTTTCCAGCCACCAATAATGTTGTCAAGTATAAAGCCCTATTAGCTGGGCTAAGACTAGTAAAAGAGTGCTCCACTAGACGGCTGGTCATCTACAATGACTTTGAGCCGGTCGTTAACTAGGTTAACAGGAATTTCAAGAGTGCAACCCTCACTTGGCCAAGGTGAATGACGCCACCCGGAGATTTGATAGGTTGACCCTGGTCCACGTTCTCAGAATTGAGAATTGGAAGATTGACCAACTTGTCAGAGTAGCGGCAGCCGAAAACCCAAAACAGCACTCGAAGGACATGCGGGAGGTCCTGAACGCTCCAAGCATTGAGAAACAAGAAGAAATGCAGATTTTCGACGCAGAAAACTGGATGACAGCTTACCAGAGGTATCTGGCAGAGGGAGCACTGCTAGATGACACGGACGAAGCCATGCAGATCAAGAAGACTTCCGGCTGGTATACCGTGGTTGATGGACGGTTATATCACCTGGGCTACTCAACTCCATACCCCCGGTGTCTTACTCCTGAGGAGGCACTCAAATTCGTAAAGAAGTGTGTGAATTGTCAACTCCACGATAATCTTCACTACCAGCCACTCGCTGAATTGAGATCTATTCAAGCTCATTGTCCTTTTGCGTAATAGGGGCTTGATATTCTTAACCTATTTTCCATTGGATTGAGCAAAGGAAGTTCATCATTATGAGCATCGACTACTTCACCAAGTTAGTTGAAACCATCCCGTTGGCCAAGATCACAAGCACAACACCTTAGAGTTCGTCCGCTAAAGTATAGTCAGCAGATTTGGTGTTCCCGATGTCATCATGACTAACAACGGAACTTAAATCTTCAGGAAACTGTTCACCAAATATTGCACCAATCTCGACATCAAATTGGTCCACACTTCGGTGGCATACCCTCAAGCAAAGGGACAGGTAGATGTCACAAACCGTACACTACTCCACGATCTGAAGACCAAGTTGGAGGATTTCGAGGGCTCCTGGGTCGATGAGCTACCCTCTGTCTTATGGTCTTATCGAACAACTCCAAAGGAACTAACTCACGAGACACCTTTCAATCTCTACTACAGGACTGAAGCAGTAATACTGGTTAAAATCAAACTTTCAAGTCTTAAGGTTGAGTCCTTCGACCCACAGGTTAACTCCCAGAAAAGTAGAAAATATCTAAACCTGTTAGAGGAAGCTTGCAACGCTGTTAGAGTATAGACAGTAGCCTACTAGTAACGAGTCAACGACAATTATAATAAGAAGGTAAAAGCACGGCAAATTAAAATTGGTGACTTGGTCTTACGAAATATTGAGGATATAGGCAAGACCGTTAACCAGAATAAACTCTCCCCGAATTGGGAGAGATATTTTCTAATCTCAGCCGTTCTGCAAAATTGAGTCTAAAAACTTTGGATCCAGACCAGCAAGTTGATTTCACGGATGTGGAACGCGATCCACCTCAAGCGATACTTCCAATAAAAGTACAGGTAGGTTGTCCATATGTATGCTTGTAAATATACATATTGTCACTAATAAAAGAAATATTTTTTTTTCATTGTACTGTGTTATCCTTTCCTTTCTTTTCTATTCCATATGCATGTGTGTATATTGGTAGGGTTATGTAAATGACCTAAATTGCCATTAAATCAGGCAGATTTTTATCCACTCATAACTAAACCCTGATTATTCAAGTGGCCCATAAGCGGTCGTAACTAAACTCTGGTCATCTAAGCAACCCATAAGCGGTCGAAACTAAATCTTGGCCATCCAAGCAGACCATACGCAGTCAAATTTAAACTCTGGTCATCTGAGCGGCCTATTAACGGTCGAATTAAAGCTTGTTCATCCAAATGGCCCGTTCGCAGTCAAAATTTTATGGGGTTTAAATAATACACGCGACAACCTCCTACTCAAGGAGATAGCGTGGCCAGTCAACAACAGTCAACAGGGGCAAATCAATCCGTCCAAACCCGGCTACCGAGGTTCACACCTGGGTAACGCCGCTAAGTCTCTACTCACGCACAAGCATAGAACAGGCTTGACACAACATCAAGATCTACATTGATGTCTTCTCCAGCATTTAAATCTATCAGGAAGCGCCATACACATCTTAAGCAAGGCAGACGGCTGACTTGTGAGCAACACATTAGGTCGGCTGGCCAACACAAGACAGGCAATTGAAAAAGGCAACAAATGCAGTGACACGTAACATCAGTAAAATGATCATTTTATTGATTATGTACATATATTTACAATTATATGCAAAAAAGGTAAGGGTACAAAATTTATGGAGGTGCAAAGCTCCCAGGAGGAGGCGGTGGTGGCTTTAACAACTCCAGGATAGCCCCACGAGGCTCTCACGATGCTGGACGGAACGGTTTGCAAGGTTTAAAGTGTCAATTGAAAAATTGGGAACAACCAGCCGCGTGATACAACGACTAAGGTTGACCTCCTCCCACAACCGGGCCACCAGCATATCGGAGACCTCATGAGGGCGTATACAAGTGGTCAACTCGTTCTCCAGTGATATCATCTGTCCCACGAGTTGGTCAACATGGCTCACCACCCGTTCAGCTTCTTCTCTCAACCTGGCATTCTCCTCCTACAGTCGGACATTCTCCTCTCACAGTCTAGCGTTCTCCTTATCCAAACTTGATGCCACAGATTGAAGAGCCTCTTGGTGCTCCATCTCTTGCTCGAACCAGACGATCTCTTTGTCGCAATCGGCAATCGCCAGGTCCTGCTGACACAGTCCCTTACCAACTACGCCAATTATTTTCTCCTCCTATAAAGCTCCAAAATGTTAAGTAATGGCAACGAAGAGAAAAAGGAGAAGGGAAGTTGCGAAGATTTACTTGTCAAATTTTACGCTCCATCCTTACTGGCCTGTTGCGAGACCTTGGCCCAAGAGACAAAAAACTGAAAACGGTGATCTCTTGGACGGGCTCAGCATTGGCCTCCACCGCAGACTCCTCCAACAACTCCGCTGTAAGGTCCATCGCCTCAACAGGCTCTCCGGTGGCAAACTCTTCCGGCATCTCCACAGTAAAGCCCACCGCCTCAGTAAGCTCTCCGGCAGTGGGCACCTCCATCAGCTCAACACAGATGCCAATCACCTCCAGGGGCTCCTCGGCGGTTGGCACCTCAGGCCCCACCCGGGGCTCTCCAACAGTGAACTCATCTAGCACCTTGTGGTGTTTTCTGGCAACAGTCTCCTTAGGCACCTCAGTTGGTACCTTTGGCTACTCAACAGCCTAAACGGCTGGAAGATCCACAGGTGTCTCGATGGCACTGCCAGGTGCTCTGACCGTGGCAAGGCAAGAACGGTGCTGCTCATAGAGGAGTATAGTCTAGCCCCATATACCTCAACGGCGGCCTCAACCCTGCCTACATCGGAGCTATCTCCAACTCCAGCGACCTTGCCAGCCAAAACATATTCTGGCTCAGTAGAAAAAGAATAAGGCATCACCGTTGCCACCTTCTTCTGCCTTGGACTCTTGGGAGACTCCTCACTAGGCTGTGCACTGGCAGACCCGATTGTAATGGCATCCGCCTTCCTCTTACAGGAAGGCACCTTCAGCTTCTGGACTAGGGAAGGAGGTCCCTATTGTGCCCTCTTGGTTTCCACACGAGAAACCAAATGGTCTCTCCAAAACTAAGTGAGATGGTCCTCCACTAGCTTAAAACGGCTTCATGATAGCCATCTCCTCGTCTGTAGGCATCCCGGTATAAATATCGGGCACCCTGCCATAGTCCTTGTCTAAGGGCCATGACTCATCCATGTGAACGAAGAACAATCAGTTCTTCTAATTCTTCGGGGAATCGTATATGGTATCACTTATTTGAAGCCCTTGTGGGGATAGGGAGATCCACTCTACTCCCTGGTTGAACTTAAGCATCACTCTAACCGCCTCCACTGTCAACTACTTCGCATGGTGGCATAGAAAGATGCAGAGTGTATACAAGTATCGTACAGTGTTGGCATGAAACTGTGTGATAGGGACCTGAAGGGCGATTAGAATGTCCTACAGTTTGACAGGGACTAAAAGTCGCAACCCACTCCTCAAGTTGGCCTCATACACGGTGATGCAGCCCTTAGGAGGGGAGCACGCCCTGTCCTTTTTGTTGGAAACTCTGAAGACAATCTCCTTTGGGATATTATACTCGTCGTACAACTCCTTCACGACACTGGCTCGAAGAACTAAAACTATCTGGGTTAAAAAGGAAGCCATAGAAATAAAAGTAAGAAGATTGCAGAACACTTAAAAGTTTTCAGAAATAAATGTTGAAGGGAAGCATGGGAAGTTTAAAAAGTAATGGATAGACTACTTAAAGAAACATGAATGCCGGAGAAGGAGAACCGTTTCATAAACATGCACCCATCATTATTGACACGTATCGTTTCTTGAATGAATGCAGTCAAATCAGATCCTCTGGTGTATTAATTATTGGGATTACAAATTCACTACATGCAGACACGTGGCCATCTTTTCAACTGACAGTCCGGTAGCATGATGGCACCCATCTTTTCAACAGTTCTTCGTATTTAGGCCTAGATGGTCACCGAATTTGATCAGCGCATCCTTCAGCCAAATCTCCAAATTTTGGCCTAAACGGTCAACACTTTTCTCAGCCAGTTCTTCGAATTTTAGCCTGGATGGACAACGAATCTAATCAATCATTTTCTTAGCCAGTCCTTTGGATCTTGACTTTACAGTCACCAACTACAAGCAACACAATCAACAAGCCAAGAGTCATTGTCCATTTCCTTATCAAGTCACTTCAAGCGGGCAACCTAACTACTCGTGACCCATCTTAAACACGCTGGAGGTTGGAGTCCCAGGCCACCAATATGGGAAGTTAGTGATGGGTAACCAGTAATTAGTTGGTCCAAGAAGGAGGAACGACCCAAATCCACTACGGCCCATTTACGCTTGGACGGTCAACGCCCGTTGTTGATCGAACGAAAGGCCATCAAGCCAGGAAGAGCCCAAGAATGAGAAAGACGACTTGCTTCCAAGACGGTCAACATTTCTGTTAATCGAAAGTATGACCAATTGACCATCTGAAAATCAGGCCTTTAGTGGGCCAAGCTCAATTTGGCCCACACGACCATCCTTGACCAACAACAGTCTTCTTCCCTGATTTCATGTTCTTCACAGAATGCAATCTCCATTATAACAGTTGCTACTAGGATCGACGCGCATCCCTGAAGAAAAGCGTCAGAATCCTCTTCTTGCCTGCAGTAAACCCTAACGGTTACAAAACACATAAAAAAGGCAATCAATCCAGCGAACGTTACTGCCACCAAGGCTCCCACGTCAGAAAAGGTAGTGATCTCAATAGAGTATGGAAATCAAGCCCTTTCGCACAAGAAAGACAACCCAGCACAGTGGTTATAAAAAGTTATGGAGTCCTCACTCCAAGGCACGTTCTCATTGACCTGCTAAAGCTCTCTACGGCAATGCTCTCACGCTTTCAATATTCAAACTCTCTCTTTGTTACTACATTCCTAGCGAACACAATACTTACAGTCATCGCTCCTCACGAACAATCAAAGCCTCTCTCAACGAGAGCACGCCCTTATCACAAACACTCTCAACATTCTCATTGCTTCTCTTTACTTTCACCTTATTAATTCGAAGGCTGTTCACTAATTTGAGTGTTGGAATATTTTCGGTGAGATAATTTTTCGCCGTCACTTGACCTTTTGTTTGTAATTGTA
>JAODPA010068053.1:0-10348 GCA_025585075.1 Nepenthes mirabilis | reverse complement strand
TCCTAAACACCACTAAAGTAAACAAGAGGTCAGCGTGTCGACGGGAGGTTATCCCACCGAAAATACTCCGACGCTCAAGTCAGTAAAAAGCCTTCAAATTGAGGAAGGTAAGCTGATAAGCAAAAGAGAGAGAGAGGGTAGGCTGGTTAGGAGTGTTGGCCCGTTGAGAATGTGACTCCCGCTTGTTGCTGACAAAGAGCGAGTGGAAGCAGCATTCCAAAAGCGTGGAAGCTTTAGGGAACAGTTTTTAGAAAGTCGAAAAAGGTCTCCTGCAATCTGGAGGCCTTTGGTGGGATTGGAGGATGAACGATTGTGCAGAGAGAAAGAGAAGATGAGTCTTTGTTCAAGCACTGTAAGCGTTCGTGAGTCAGACTGTAGAAAGTCTCTTTTTTTATTTCAGGAAGCTTGTTCTGAATGTTCTCTAGAAGACAAGTTAGAGAGCGAGTACGAGAGCTTCTGTTTCTGTGTTAGCGTGCGTTTTTGTGTGTTCCAGAATGAAGACTTCAGGCTTATATTGATAGTAGGAGAGCTACCTTCTCTGGGAAAGGTGGCGTGTTCTTTTGGACTGGCAATGGCGGCCTTCTCTGAGTTGGTGGACTTGACAGGCGTGATTTGATGGATCTTTTTCCTTCTGAACAGTGTAATGGATATTCAAATCACCTCATCTCTTTCATACTTTTGTGACCGTTTTGACTCCAACGTTGGCACTGAGTTCATTGCCGCCTTTTTGAAGAAGATCAACTTTCAGGAAAGCATGTAATCATGAAAGGATCATTATTTTTCGTGCATGAGTTCACCTGCAAGATTGGGCCTGGCCCGTAGCAGGTTTATCACCTTTTTGGGATTGCTATTACAGTACTTCCGGTCAACGCTCGTGTTGACCGTCTGTACCCTAGTTGGCCGCCTGTTGTGTCTCGATGGTCAATGCTGGCGTTGACTGTTTTAGACTTTTCAGGTTTTGGGTCTTCACCTCCTGTTGGGCCGTTATTTGAGTTGACCGTCCAACAGGCTATTTGGGCCTTCTTTGACCGTGGGCCAGCCCATATTAAAGTATACCCATCACTAGCCCCCAATAATGGTAGCCAAAATTTTGGCCTCCGACATGTTCATGATGGGATGCCTCTCACTGTCCTTCGTTGTTTGAGGATCTCGGATGACTCTATGAAAGGCGAAGAGGAAAGTTGACCGGAGCTGTTGACCGTCTTTGGACAGTTTCGGAGAAGAAAGTTGACCGGAGCTGTTGACGGTCTTTGGTCAGTTCCGGAGGAAAAGGTTGATCGGAGCTGTTGACCGTCTTTGGTCTGTTTCGGAGGAAAAAGTTGACTGAAACTGTTGACCGTTTTTGGCCAGAATCTAGAGAACTTTCTGTGAGCCTTGATTGACACGTGGCCATTAGCTGGCTTATCAAGCCAAAAGTAGACACACGTCTTCTCTTGGTTGGGCCGATATCCAAGCCATTAATACGTCAGAGGATTTGCTTTTTGAAGGGCCAATTAGGGAGGCAACACGTAGCAGGAATGATGGCGTCCTTTCTGAGACGGTTTAAGGCATTTCACACCTTACCGTTTAAGTTTTCCTCCTCATTTTGAATATTCTCTCACACCTCCTTACTCTACCTTCTTCGTCTTCAACTTTCTCTCGTTCCTTAAAAAAACCCTAGTCTTCTTTGTCAGCCATGGCCTCAATCTCCGTCGCCGACATCTCCTCTGTTCTCCAAGAGGGTGATGTGAAAGCATTGTGCGTCGTGTTTAATATTCCCAAGGATATTGCGTGGAGGGTCCCGGGCAAAGATGATAGGACCTTCTCTCCTCCAGTAGGGCACGTGATGATATACGAGGCCCACCTGAGGAGCGGTATTCGTCTTCCTCTGCCGGATGACTTGCAGTTGATCCTGCAAGCCCTAAGTGTCCCTGTTGTCCAGCTTCATGCCAATGTCGTACGGTACATCTGTACCCTCTGTATTTTTCTTCGCAAACATTCTAAGAGGTTGACGATGTCCACGGTGAAGGGACTCTTTAAAATAAATCAGGGAGGTGAATGGATTTTTCTTATCCCCTGTCCTGGCCTTAAAATAAATACGGCCATTTATGATTCACTCAAGAATTGGAAGAACGGATTCTTTTTTGTGAGTGTAGTAGAGACCTTGCCCCTTGCGAAGGATTGGGGCCAAGTGCCGGATGTGTACACTGGGATGTCGTCTGTGGCGGAGACGGCGTCCTTAGAGTGGTTGACCAAATTGGTCAATGACCACATTTTGGATTTTAAACGGGATT
The DNA here is from genome assembly GCA_025585075.1 of Nepenthes mirabilis. NCBI lineage: Eukaryota > Viridiplantae > Streptophyta > Magnoliopsida > Caryophyllales > Nepenthaceae > Nepenthes > Nepenthes mirabilis. Next base: position 8,075 of record JAODPA010068053.1, on the reverse strand, counting down.
TCTTAGTCTCTAGGGTAGAGACCAAGAAGGTGAACTGGTGACCGCTTTTTTCGATTCAAAAGCTTAGGCCGTAGGCGATGATGGTGCAGTCGGAGGACACCAGGGGCCTGTTTATCTGCCCCCGCCCCACAGACGACGACTTTATCGGTCTACGGCCCAAGAGGATGGTGTTGGAGACGCCCTCCTCATCGTCTTTGGGGCCCGATTACGTCGCCGCCGGGATTGGCAGCGGCCCCGGCAGTACCACGGGAATGGAAAAATCTTTTGAAGACTTACCGGAGGCCAGGGGAGAAAGTGTTATCTTGGCACAGCCTACGCCGCAGGTGGTTCCTCAAGCGGTGCAAACGAAGTCCTTTATGGAGCTAGCCTGTGAGCCGCCAGCGGAGGCGCAGGAGCCATCTGTTGGCTCTCCAGTCATGCAGGCGCTTGTTGTGGAGCCAATGGTGGATCTTGATCCTCCGGCAGCTGCTACAGAGGCTGTAGCCAGGGAGCCTATTATTGCTGCGGATGATGCTGATGAGTGGCTCCTGGAGGAGATTCTGGAGGAGGCTGCTGCCAGCTCTGCTCGAGAGGGAGTCGCTTCCAGCCCATCGCCGCCTGAGCTAGGTCTGGAGGCCAAGCCTGAGAAGCCCACGAGGAGAGTCTGGGAGATATAATTCTTTGCGATACCTTCTGCATACTTTCTCTTTTCAGGATTTCTAAGTTGTTTTTCGTTTGTCTTTTGTGCAAAAGTCGAAGGTGGTTGCTGTCATCATCAAGGTGATGGACCAGCGAGATCGGGTGATCTCCAATAGGGAGGCGGAGATCGCCTGGCTAGATGCTAAGTTGGCGACTTCGGGGGCGGAGCACCGTGAGGAGACTACTGCCCTTGAGACTGTTCTAGCAGGTGTTGAAGCGGAGAACGCAAACTTAAAGGCTAAGGTTACCCGTTTGAAGGAAAAGAACGAACGAGTCAGAGCACGTATTGATCAACTTGTTGGGCAGATGGCAACCTTGGAGGACGACTTGAGTCTCTGCATCCGCCCCCACGAGGTTAAGGGTATGATACTCACGCGACTGTTGGAAGGGGTCAACATCAGTTGGCGTATTATGCGGTTGGTCGATCCCGACTTCCCCGTTGACCTCATCAATTTATCCAACCGGTCGGCGCAACGTAGAGACAGCCGCGTAGGGGAGCCTCGTGACAGTCAAAGGCCTCCGCCGCCCTCGTAGCTTCTTGTGTTGTACATTTTTCAGACCTCCCTTGTATTTATGTACATTTGATGTATTTTGTAACATATTTAGAAGCAATAAAATGGAAATTTTCTAACTTAGAGTCCATCTATCTTTACTACCTTTGTGTTTGCATATCTGTTGCACTAGACGGCCAACTCAGTTGCCTGGCGGTCACTGTTGTGCTGCCAAAGGAGTGAGGTCCTTAGGCTTTTGTAGGCGGTTGTGTTAACCAGCCTAATAGCGGCGACTTGTGAGTGAAGCCTGACGGCGCTGCCCAAATGCTGACTTAGACGGCTGGCGTTGGAGAAGAATTTTTCTCCCTTTGACCATCGTTGACTGATCACGCTATCTCCTCGCGGAGGAGGTCGTTGCGTGTGCTGCGCTAGCTCCCTAAGATTTTGACCACTAACGGGCCACTTGGATGACCAAGGTTTAGATCCGGTCGCATACAAGCCGCTTGGATGACTAGGGTTTAATACGACCGCCAACAGTCCGCTCGGATGATCGAGGTTCACACTAGACCGCTCACGGGTCACTTGAATGACCAGGGTTTAAGAACAACTACTAATGGGCCACTCGGATGATCAAGGTTCATGTTCGACCACTTGTGGGCCGCCTGGATGACTAGGATTTATTAACGAGAGGGTGAGGACCCTCCCGACTTAAGGGCAGTCTAGGTCGGGTAACCTACAAAGTAAACACATATATATATGTATGCACACAGGATGGGAATGCAGTATGCTAAGGAAACACTCATTTTGGCAAATTAAAACAAGCAAGCGAATGCGTACACACAATAATGCAAATACGCACCTGTGTCTTTTATTGGAAGTAGCGTCTGAGGTGGATCGCATTCCACATTCGCGGGACCAACTTCCCGTCTTGGCTCCGGAGTTTGTATGCTCCGTTTTGCAGGACGGCGGAGACGAGGAAACGCCCTTCCCAATTAGGGGAGAGCTTATTGTGGCCGGCCAGCTTGCCTGTGGCCTTGACGCCTCGTAGGACCAGGTCTCCAATATCTAATCATCGCGCCTTAACCTTTTTGTTGTAGTATCAGGCAATTCAATGTTGGTAGGCCGCTGTCCGCACTCTGACGGCGTCGCAGCCATCCTCTAACAAGTCTACGTGCTCCCTGATCTTTTGGGAGTTACCCTGTGGGTCAAAATATTCAACCCTAAGACTTGGAAGCCCGATTTTGACCAGGATCACCGCTTCAGTCCCGTAATAGAGGCTGAAGGGCGTCTCGCGCATTGGCTCTTTTGGGGTTATCCGGTAAGACCAGAGAGCAGAGGGGAGCTCGTCTACCCAGGAGCCCCTGTGTCCTCCAGCTTAGTCTTTAACCTGTGAAGTAGCGTTCAATTCGTAACCTCCACCTGTCCATTCGCTTGGGGGTATGCCACCGAAGTGTGAACCAACTTGACGCCAAGGCTGGCGCAATACTTGATGAAGCGTTTCCCCAAGAATTGGATCCCATTGTCGGTCACGACAACCTTAGGGATGCCGAATCTATAGTTGATGTTCTGGCGAAGGAATTTTAGGAAATTGTGCTCCGTAATCTTTGCCAGTGGGATGGCCTCGACCCACTTGGTGAACTAGTCGATGCCTACGATAACAAACTTCCTTTGCCCCGTGCAATGGGAAATGGGCCGAGAATATCGAAACCCCATTGCACGAAGGGCCAAGGGGCCTGAAGTGTCTTCAGGTCTATAGATGGCTGGTGGTGAAGGTTATTGTAAAGTTGGCAGTTTTCACATTTCTTCACAAACTTAAGTGCGTCCTTTTTCATCGAAGACCAGTAGTAACCCTGCCGCATGATCTTGAAGGTTAAGTTTTTTTCGCCAATGTGCAATCCGTAAATCCCGAGGTGGACTTCACCTAAAACATAGTCAGCCTCTTTGGGAGTTAGGCACCGGAGGTATGGGGTTGAGTAGCCACGGTAATATAGCTGTCCGTCAACCATGGCGTATCAGCCGGCCGTCTTTCTGATTCGTTTAGCCTTCTCTGGGTCCTCTGGCAACGATCCGTCAGCCAGATAACTAAGGTAAGGCGTCATCCAGTTTTTCACTTCGGAAATCTACATTGCCTCCTATTTCTCTATACTGGAAGCGTTCAGGATCTCCCTTATATCCCTCGAGTACTGTTCCGAATTTTTGACTGCAGCGGGTCTAGCCAGCTGGTCTGCCTTCCAATTTTCAGTTCTGGGAACATGAACCAGGGTTAGTTTGTTGAAACCCTGGGCAGTCTCCCTTGCCTTTGCCAAATTCCTGGCCAGGTGAGGGTTGTTTACCTCAAAGTCTCCGTTAGCCTGGTTAACGATTAGTTCGAAGTCGTTGTAGACTGCCAATCTCTTGGCAGAGCATTTCTTGGCTAACCGTAATCATGCCAATAGGGCCTCGTACTCGACAACGTTGTTGGTTGCCAGGAAATCGAGCCAGAGGGAGTATTTCACCTCAAACCCATCGGGGGTCATGAGAACCACTCCAGCGCCACTACCTGTGTCCGTAGATGATCCATCCACGTGGAGTATCCATTCTGGAACTCCGTCAAATAGTTTTGTGTTTTCTACGGGCTACTCCCTGAGAACTGGGGTCGCAGTTTCAACAGTGAAGTCAGCCAGAGCCTGCGCCTTCACAGCAAGTCTAGGCCAAAATTTGATATCGAACTTGCCCAACTCGATAGCCCATTTTACCAACTGCCCAAAAACGTTGGGTTTCTGAAGTATACTTTTCAGAGGCTGGTTTGTAAGGACACTACATGGTAGGGCCTTAACTTCTGCACGGAGAATATAAGTGCCAAGGCCAGTTTTTCTGCACTCGAGTAGCGGCTCTCTGGGCCGGTCAACGTTTTACTTACGTAGTAGACCGGCCATTGAGTGTCGGAGTCCTGGCACACGAGGACAAAACTGAGGGACGCCTTCGACACTGTCAGGTAAAGGTATAGCTCCTCCCCGCCCTTGGGTGACACTAGCAACGGCGGGCTGGCCAGATACCGTTTCAATTCATCCAAAGTTGTGTGACAGTCTGCCGTCCATTGAAACTCGTTGGACTTTGTTCCTCTAAGGGCTTTAAAGAAAAGCTGGTACTTGTCGCCAGACTTTGTGAGGAAGCGGGACAGTGCCGCCAGCCGTCTAGTCAATCGCTGGATGTCCTTTACATTCCGTGGTGGAGCCATGTCTGCGAGAGCCTTGATCTTCTTTGGGTTTGCCTTAATACCTTGCTGGAAGACGATGAAACCCAAGAATTTACCGGAGGCTACTCCGAAGACACACTTAACCGGGCTCAGCTTTATGTGATGCTTACGGAGCATCTCAAACAACTTTGCCAGGTCACGGATGTGGTCACCGATGACCTTACTCTTGACGAGCATATCGTCAACGTAGACCTCCACGATGCGACCGGTCTGTTTTTCGAACATTTTGTTAACCAGTCATTGATATGTTACTCCAATATTTTTTAGTCCGAAGGGCATCACTTTGTAGCAGTAGGTGCCCTGATCAGTCATGAACGAGATGTGCTCCTCATCCTCTAGACTCATCTGGATCTGGTTGTAATACGAATAGGCATCTATGAAACTTAGCAGCTCATGTTCGGCTGTCGAGTCAACCAGCAGGTCGATCCTGGGTAAGGAAAAGCTGTCCTTTGTGCATGCTTTGTTAACGTCAGTAAAATCGTTGCACATCTGTCATTTTTCTTTGCTTTTTTTCACCGAGACGATGTTAGAGACCCAATCCGGGTAGTGGACTTCTCTAATAAAATCTGTGTCCAGCAGCTTCTTCACCTCCTCTCGGATGGCGATCAATTTTTCTACGGAGTGGTTTCTCTGCTTTTGCCTGACGGGCTTCCGGCTAGGATCAAGCCCCAACTTGTGGATCATCACCTCCGCCGGAATCCCACGCATGTCTGCTGGAATCCATGCGATAATGTCAGCGTTCCGTCGCAGGAACGCGATCAACTCATCGCGTAGTGTTCCGGTGAGTGAGCCGCCGATCTGTACACACCTTTCCAGTTCCTCTGGGTCCAGTGGGACTAAATCTGTGGCTTCGCCAGACTGCGCTTGTTGTAGGGTTATTTCATATCGATGGTTGAGTTCCTCGACTGCCCTAGTGTTGCCGCTAAGGGCAACCTTAGACATGTAGCATGTTCGTCCAGTAACCTAGTCACCTAACACCTCTCCCACACCGTAAGGTGTTAGGAACTTCATCTTGAGGTGTGGAATTGAGGTGACCGCCCCGAATGCTATCAAGCAAGGTTTGCCCAGTATTGCGTTATAAACAGAGGGTAGGTCGACCACCAGAAAAGTGAGTGTTCGGCTTGTTGTTTTTGGATATGTACCCAAGGTGACTTCCAGTTGGGTGGTCCCTTGGACAGAAACTGGCTTGTTGTCAAGGCCATACAATGGGCCCTCGGTAGGTTTTAATTGGTTCTTTTTTAAGCCTAGTTTAAAGAACGCACTCAAGTGAAGCAAATCCTTTGAACTTTCATTATCGATGAATACTCGCTTCAACTGGTAGTCGACACTACCGTCCGAAACGAGTGCAGATACAACGAGGAGATCAGCATGGAGGGATATTACATGAGTCAAATCATTATCATTGAAGCTAATGGTGTTGTCCGCTGTGCGTTGCTTCTTCCTCCCAGTCTGCTACTCTTCGTTGTCGGCCGAATTTTTGGCAGGTCGAGTGATGATCATATTAACTATCTCTACCGCAACTCGATTTCGGGGAGGAGATTACCACTGCCCTTCTCCGCCAGCTGCTCCAGAGCTCTGTCCGGGGCCCTTGACGAATTTGGTGAGATTGCCTCTGCGAATTAACTCCTCAATCTCCCTCTGCAGCATCTTACAATTCTCAGAAGAATGTTCAGCAGATCGGTGAAAATCGTAGTACTTTGACTGATTCCCAGTGTCCTTCAGTCGTTTCGGCCACTTCAGGAACTTTTTCCCGCTGATTTGTATAAGGACATTTGAGCGTGTGTCCGTCAGAGGCGTAAAGCTAGTGGGCCCGTAGTCTCTGCATTTCGACGGCCCAGTCCTGTGCTGCTTTCTGCGGGAGTGATCACTACCACTGTATTTTCTTTTTTCCTCTCCAAGGAATGATCGAGGCTGATCTCTTAGAGTTGAGGTAAGCTCTTAACTTTGTCTTGTCCCTGGAGGGTCTAGTAGCCGGCTGGCTACTGCCTTCAGCGAACCTGACAGTCCTGGAGGCTCAGTCCTGGACGGCATTCCTGTCTTCTGCCTGAGAGTATTGAAAATTTCTTCTCTTCGAACTTTCTCCAGGAGTTGTACTCCCAGAGCGTTCTTCAGGCCTGTTCTGGCCTGGAGCGTGCAAGGAGGCTGGGATCGGATTATTCATTGGTCTCTCGGGCCTTCTGGCAGGCTTCTTTTTCCTCTGGCCACCTTTTTTGGTGGTCGGTGCAGGGACGGCTACTGGCGAAGCCGGCTGCTGTAGCTGCTCTTGTTGAGAGCAGAGTATTTCGAGTAAACGGTTGTTGGTTTGCATCTGCTCCATCAGTTGCTAAAAGTAAGGCGCTGGCACCTCGCCTATTGCCCCGCTGACCAAGGTACCAACAGCATGGTCCTGGTCAGAAGAAGTGATGTCTTTAGTGGGATCGCTAGCTTGAGCACTCGTATTCACCATTGCGGATGAATCAGGTGGTGAAAAGAGAGCGTTGAGCGAAATTATGGTTGGCTTTTCCTAAGCGCTTCCCACAGACGTCGCTAATGATGCGTACCTAGATCTAACTTTGAACAGATTTGGATTCGTCTGGATGGTTCAAACCAGCTCCATTCATTGAGTCTAAATCCTGCACACCACTAAAGTGAACGAGAGGTCAGCGTGTCGAGGGAGGTTGTCCCACCAAAAACACTCTGACGCTCAAGTCAATAAAAAGCCTTCAAATCAATGAAGATAAACTGATAAGCAAAAGAGAGAGGGTAGGGTGGTCGGGAGTGTTAGTCCGTTGAGAATATGAGTCTCGCTTACTGCTTACAGAGAGCAAGTGGAAGTAGCGTCCCAAAAGCGTGGAAGCTTTAGGGAACAGTTCTCAGAAAGCCAAAAAAGGTCTCTTGCAATCTAGAGGCCTTTGGTGGGATTGGAGGATGAAAATTTGTGCAGAGAGAAAGAGAAGATGAGTATTTGTTCAAGCAGTATAAGCGTTCATGAGTCAAACTGTAGGAAGTCTCTTTTTTTGTTTCAGGAAGCTTGTTTTGAATGTTCTCTAGAAGATAAGTTAGAGAGTGAGTACGAGAGCCTCTGTTTCTGTGATAGCGTGCGTTTTCGTGTGCTTCAGAATGAAGACTTCAGGCTTATATGGATAGCAGGAGAGCCACCTTCTTTGGGCAAGGTGGTGTGTTCTTCTGGACTGGCAATGGCGGCCTCCTCTGAGTTGGTGGGCTTGACAGACGTGATTTGATGGATTCTTTTTCTTCTGAACAGGGTAACGGATATTCAAATCACCTCATCTCTTTCATGCTTTTTGTGACCGTTTTGACTCTAACGTTGGCACTGAGTTCATTGCCGCTTTTTTTTGGAGAAGATCAGCTTTCAGGAAAGTGTGTAATCATGAAATGATCCTTACTTTTCGCGCACGAGTTTGCCTGCCAGATTGGGCCTAGCTTGTAGCAGGTTTATCGCCTTTTTGGGCTTGCTACTACAGTACTTCCGGTCAACGCTCGGGTTGACCATTTGTACACTAATTGGCAGCCTACTGGCGTCTCGACGGTCATCGCTGGCGTTGACCATTTTAGGCCTTTCAAGATTTGGGCATTCGCCTCTTGTTGGGCCGTTATTTGAGTTGACTATCCAACAGGCTATTTGGGTCTTCTTTGACCGTGGGCCAACCCATATTATAGTATACCCATCA
>JAODPA010068052.1:0-10348 GCA_025585075.1 Nepenthes mirabilis | reverse complement strand
TTTTTAACCATGAAAACCGATAATTCCTTTTATAACCTTGCTTATATATATTGATGATATAATTATGTCAAGTAGCTTAGCAACTTGTATTAACACACTTAAAGGATTTCTTCACCCCTATTTCAAAATCAAGGACTTGAGCTCCTTATAGTATATCCTTGAAATCGAGGTCGTTCATTCTTTTGAAGTGATTTTTATTAGCCGAAGGAAACATGCTTTGGACCTCTTAGCTAATATTGGAACACTTGCATCTCGTCCTTCTAAACTCGCCATGAATCAAAATACAAACTTTAGTAGAGAAATTGAAACTATCCCAACAGATCATTTAAGTCTTAAAAAATTGATTATCTAGTTATTGTACTTAATTATAATCCATTCAAATTTTAGTTATTGAATCCAAGTTTCAAACTTGTTCATGAATAAGTCATCTAAAGCAGTTTCTAGGATATTGACTTTTATTATTATTCACAATATCTATAAATCTTCAAACATATTGCGATTCAAATTAAGTTTTTTATCTAGACATTTGTCAATTAATTACAATATGTTATATTTTATTGGGCATATTTTAAGTATTTTTGCCATTGAAGAAATACTCTATTATATCTAGGTCCTCAACCAAATCATGGCCATAAATCTGATTGCGCTATATTGTCTAATTAGGGTGTGCAGCATCCTCGGGCGACTATTGTAAATTGCGCTAATTGTGCGATTCTCTACATTACAGCAAATCTGTTTTTAACAAACGAATAAAATAGACTGAAATTGACTACCATTTAATTTTTAACAAAATTCAGGATGGCATCATCCCTGCAACTCATGCCCTTCTTCTCAACTTTCAGACATCTTCACTAAAAGGCTTTGCCATCCACTGTCTTCGAGGCTCATTTCGGCAGGATGGGGACAGAAAATATTTACTTTAATCTTGTTGGGTTGGGGACTGTTGCGAAATGAAGTTGTTCATTACGAGAAGGATGTGCAGAGCAGAGGCGGACCCACAACTGTAACAAACTTTTTGTTTCCTGACCGTCGATTCCGATCCATCCTTCTGTTACAAAATCAGATTTTTGCAATTACTTGTAAATGGTGGGTAGAAAATATTCTTTTTTTTTTTTTTAATTTCTTTGCAAGTAGTAAAAGTTGTAATAATCTATAAATGGAGCAATAAAATCAATGAAAGGAATTCAATTTTCCCTCTCACCTTACTGAGCTTCTTCTTCCTGCTTCTTCAGCTTCTGTAATGTTTGCTTCTTTTCTGCATATCACCTTGTTTCTTGTGATTCTTACAACCGGTATACTAAACGAGAGAGAGAGAGAGAGAGAGAGGCCAAAAGAAAAATGGGTTGGAAGCAAAACATGGAACCCAGAGGATGCCTTGCCTCTCTCTTTCTGCCTTCCTGCCCAGAACTCTCTCTCTCTCTCTCTCTCTCTCCGTGATTCAATATTCCATATATCATTGCCTATTTCTCTCATCTTTGAAATAAGGATTCTCTGGTTGATCCCACAAGACGGAAAGAGAGACAGAACCTTGTAATTCTCCGTTCATACCCTGGAAGGCGTGGGACATTTCAGTTACAACCCTCTAGTTTTATTTTTAATTACCTAAAAATGCCCTGCCTTTTGATCGATTCACCAAGTCTGTTTTTTTTTTTTTCTGTTGATTCGATGGATACTTATGTTGACCTGTCTAATTTCTTGATGCGATTTGGATTCCCATGGTGGGAAACTTCGTTTTTCTTGGAAAATAGAGGGTTCTGTATGCTTGGTGGTTGTGATTTCGCTTGCTATAAAATACTACGAGATCATTCTAATTTATCGTCTAATTTATCCAGCGTTCTATGCTGCTGCCATGGTAATTTTGTTGGCCTTTACTTTTTTGTCCTGTCTGCTTGCCAGTTCTTGGGTTAGGCTTAATAGTCCGCTATTGTTCTAGCCAGGTGGGACCCTTTCCGGTCCGGGTGTAATATTCAGATTGCATTTGTTTTTCATTTCTAATTCTTCTTTCTTATGATCGTCATGTTTAAGACTAAGAAAATGAAATTTATATGTTGAGGACTATCGGTAGTTATCATATTTCATTGGAAATGAAAAATGTGTGATTATGTGATGTTGGATGTATGCATTGATTGCTTAATTTCATAGAAGCTGTAAATGAATTTACATACTATGTAATTTATCTACTGAGTTACGTTACTGCTAAACTTTTTATTAAGAGGTTTTTAGTTACTCAGAAGGCCAAAAACTATTAGACGACCAAGGGCTGGTACCTAGTTTCTCTCCCCTTTGCTTAATTGTTGAATTATCCTCTTTCTGCAAGGGCCATTGATGAACTATTGTCAATTGCCACTTGGGCATTAGGTTTTGGACTTAACCGAGTGGCTTGGGTCTGTTAACCAGTTCATTGGTTATCTATCAAAGAGAAATAATATTCACATAACTTATATACAATCTTCTTACAACTATATTTCCACATAGAGGTATACAGGGTGGATCCCTTGTGATTTTCTCTTTTTTTTTAAAAAAAAATGTATTTCTTTATATATATGAAAGGAGTTGTTCATAATTTGTAAAAGGGTTGTGTAAGTATAGAGGTTCATGTATAAAATAACATGGATTATGAGTGGGCATGCTTTCTTTGCTAGGCGTTTATGACCAACTGTGATGGTGGGCACATCTTTTGTGAAAACTTCTGTTCGTGCCTGTACAAGTGTAAGGGAGGATTTTCAAGTTGTTTGGATGCAGTTGGATTTGAGAAAAGCATACTGGCTAGTTCTAAAAATTATTTTTGAAATAATTTGAAAGCCAACCAAATTACATATTATGAATTATACAAGTCAAGGATTTAATTAGTGATTTCTTTCCAATCCATTTGGCCATATAGAATAGTGTAGTGGAAGGATAAAAAAGATATTTGTTATATGTGAAGGGATTTGATCATTAATCTCATTTTCTTGGGGCTGATCAATTGCAACATGTTGATGGATATAGTAGTAACTTATAGAAGCCCAAAAATTGGAATTTATGACTATAAGCAAATTATTAAAATTTTTAATTTTGATCCTATGATAGAGAATTGAGATATATAATGTCACATCATGGCCTAATGTTTCTTTGAAGGCTATAAATAGTCTTGTGTTTTTTTCAGAAAGAAAGAAAGAAAGAAATGAAATTTTTCTAGAGAGAGAAAGTAAAAGAGAAGCCAACAGGAGAATTTGAGGAATTCTTTACTGGAGATCAAAAAGATAATCTTGAGACTTTGATAAATTTTCCTCAAATCAAGCATTGATTCAGGTTTAGAATCAACTAGCATAACAGCACGATTTGGACACAGCATTGGCACAAAAGTGATTGGACATTGAGTTCAGACAGATAATTGGACGAATTGCTGGTTTCAGAAGGTTAAAACTTGGAACAAGTGTGGATTGAAGGCATAGTTTGTCCGTTTATTGGGTCTTTAGCTGATTTATCAAGTTGGGTCCTTTGAATCTAGAATAATATTTGTCACTATTTGGTCAACGTTTGGGGTAGGTAATGGCAAGTGATGACTGTTATGGGCTTAGTGTTAAAGCTAGGAATGCATATGGCTGATTTTAGTTGACTGCTTGGGCTCTTCTAATGTGGGGCTATTGACTGTTTGCATTACAACTGTGAAGTGTGCTGATGATGCGACAGTCTTTGGCTGCAGTTTTAGTATTTCCGTAGGGATGCCATGGGGTGGACAACGTGGTATCACTGTGTGTTTGTCCATAACATGGATTAAAATATCGGGACAAACCTATCAGTTTTGATTGTATTGGTATTAGCCTTATGGTATGCAAAAATTTTTTGGCAAATGGAATTTAGGTGACGAATGTCAATCAATATATCGAAAAACATCTAATGGATTATGACCTTGTTGTTGTATTGAGGTGCGCAATGCCCATATAGATTGGCCAATATTTTACATATTAGCTGATATTTCATTATAGGATCCATGGTTACGCCGGTAATTGACTATCATATGGTGTTTGGCTGTGCAACAAATATTTGGTGGCTTTTGTTTCTGGGTGTTGCCGATTTGTAATATTTCTGGTGTGACCTTAGTTGTGTGACCCAGGTTTTCAAGGTGGTAGAGTTTGTATGACTTTGCCTTTTTGGTGGAAGTTTCTAGATGGTGGTTCTGACACAAGTGATAGAAAAGTGCCAGCTGACGGGCAGATCATTTGGATATTGTGCCAAACTGATGCTGGACGGAATCTGAATAGAAAACTCATATAAAACTAACTAAAACCCCAAAAAACAGTTTTAAATATGTCTCTATTAGAGGCTGATTTACTCATTAGATGAGAAACTTGATTTGTGAATTTAGACGCCCTTTTTTTTCTGTTTATACTGGATAGGTCTCCCAGTTAGACCAGAATACAAAATTAGTACTTAATGGATCCACAATATAGCCCATTGATCTAGCAAACCCTCCTAAAAGTTTAAAAATGCGTAACAATGATAAGGATAATCTATAATGGTCAAAATTTGACAATAATATGCACATGATTTCATAATGGTTTTAAAATGCTTAATAGGGGATTGTTTCATGTGGTCACAGAAATATACAGTTCCATTAGAGGCAATTTGCCTTTTGGGTGAGCTGTAAGTGTGGTGTATGCACGACAAAAAGGGAGTTTTGAGCTTATATTCATTATGGAACTAAACTTGGCACCACGATAGTCAGAGTACTGAGGAATTATTTTAATGTGAAGATATCGGTGGGCTGAGTTTGAGATATGTCGAGATTTTTATAGCATATTGCACACTGATGAGTGTTGTCTTAGCTCCTAAGTTTGATACAATATACTAAATGGGTTGACTTATACAAAGGGGTTTGTCCACTGATTAAACTAGTTTTTCATACTGATTATTTCATGCTTGCAACTCAATTCTTATTGTTCTGCCCTCATTCTAAAATATGCATGTTTTCGAATTGGATCAAGGTAAGTTCTGATCATTTGATAGGCACACAGGGCTCGAATTCCCAATGTCGAGACCCAAAACACAAGGGTCTTAGATGAGTGATTGCCACTGAACAGCTTGGCAAAAGGCCTGCCATGGCCTTAAAGACTTGAGCCGAATTTACTGCATGGGTCACTATCCAGAGTCCTGTAATTAGTTCCAAACTCTTCTCACGTCCAATGTGGTTCACAGTTTCAATTTCGGTTAAAAGAATGATGCCTCTGCTCCTGGTGTCCTTATTGAGTCTGGCAAATAATTTGTCTTAAAGGATATTTGTGGATTTTGGAGTGACTGGGATTTTATTTTGTGCTTTTCTGATTTTTTTTTTTTTGGCTCAAGCTGCGATTTTAGTGATCTTTAGTTGTAGTTTTGTTGAGTTTAATTGCTATTAGAAATTAAAATTGTGTTTCTTTCGTTATTTTTCCTGAAGAATGTTGAATCCGTATTATTTCTCAAGATGAATCAGGATCCATACGTGGAAGCCACATACTTGAGACCCTTGCATGGATTTCACTAGAGCAATAGCTCCTACCTCCGCCCCTATTTTCACCAAGTCATAGCAATGTTCATGCTTTCCAATTCTTTCTGCTTGGAATGCTGCTGTCGAAGCCTCAGTTCGTGGTAGGAGTATATGGAAAATGTTTTGGAGACATTATTCTAATACTATTGAGTGATATCCATCTATGATAGCAGGCCATAACAGAATTGATCGATCGATTGGATGCCAAATTATAATAGTTGTCTAGAGGGTAGTCTTGCAAGTTGTAACATTACTTGACATATACATATACACACACACATATACATACATGTACTATTGTAATGTTAGTCGATTATTTCCAAGATCTAATTAAGTTTTTTCTTATATAGTGGAAACGATTTCTAATCTAAAGTTTCTAAGCATGACCTAAAAGGTATGAGACCAAACTCCTTCCCTAACTTTGATGGACACTAATGGTGTGCTTGGTTCTAGGAAAATTCAGTTCCACTTGAAACTATTTTTCCTAACCTTTTTTATTTCGTTGACAGTTCCTAAGTCCAAATAAACCATAATTTTCTGTCCCGGAAAAACTTTTGGTGAACAGGACAAGCCATTGACTCATAACTATGATGATATGGTCATTGATTCTCCGAAAAAAGGTGCATTTAAAATCCTAACCCTAAAATTTTGCAGTTATATGAAGAGATTCCCTTGGCCTCTAGGAAAGCGTCCTATCTAGTAGGATAGCAGAAGTCTGATCATTGGCATATGTGTCACTCATTTTTGGGTCAACTTCATGTTTAGATTGAATTCTTCAATCTCCTGAATTGAAGGATGAAGAACTGTATGGATAAAGAAGAGCATTAAGAGAGCATAAGGATCCAATTGGAGTAAAGACAACAAATCATTAAATCTTACCAAGTGAGATTGGCTTTATGAATCCACCTTTGGTCTTCCACTCAATTTTGTATAATATCCTCTGATAGCATAATGAATTTTAAATTATTTTTTGTTAACTTGCTCTAAGTTTTCTAAGTCTACCTCTTTATTTCTTTCATTAAACTAAACTAATTTATTTTTTCTTATAGGTGCTTTATTTAGTCTATATTTTAAATATCTAAACTGTTGGGATAGGTTACTTTTATGTGAGTTCCATGTCATTGTATATCCACATTCTTTGATTTAGTAGTACACATATAAAGCTTCGTGTGAAGATCGCCCAAAGTATGCTCGAGTGAGGGAAGTCTTCAATGAATTGTCGGAGTGGCGCTTGACTCACACACAACCTACGCACATGCATATTTAAGGTAATAAAAGCGCGCCTGATATGCATCTGAAGGACACACATATACGGATGCTAGAAACTCCTCGTGATCTTCTACACCTATACACGCACTTGATATGCCCCAGCCAGGTGCTTATGCACCGTTTATAGTATAAATATTTGTTCGATTTTTAGGGTATTTATTGTGAGCATTTGAGACACTTTTAGCAACGGCTCACTAGAAATATAGAGAGAATGAGAAGATTGTTGCTAACCGTTTGTGCTCCAAATCTTGTTCCGACCTTCACTATCCTTAGGTACGTTGTCCCATTTGTTATTTTAGACATTTTAGTAGTGGTTTCTTATCTAATTTTCATCTATTGTTTTATTTGACTCAGTTTACTAACATTGTGGTGAAACCGAAAAGTATTGTTGGGGTTTGTGTACCCATTTTCACAATCTTGGTGGATTTTATTTATATGGATTCAAAGTCTTGTAGTTTTGCTCCTTCCATTTATAGGGGGTTTTCTTGTAAAATGTAAGTGTCTTGCTTTTACTTATTATTATGGTTGTTTTTGTGATTAATTGTAGATTGTCATTAAGTCTCCTCCGCGTTACCGACCAATGGCTTTGTTTTTTATCAATGTAGAGATGTTTTTCTCAGATTGGTAATGAAAATTTGTGTCCCGAGCACAATATGAACTATTATATTAAATGTGTTTCCCTCATATTATATATTATAGGTATAATTTTTAAACGGTTACCAAGTATTAAAATCGGTGTAAAGATGCACCCAAAAATTGAAATTAGTGTCTGTTTCTGTTCTTCATTCTACGCCTAATATTGTTTTGTTGTCTTTCTTGCTTTCTTAGTTGTGTGTCTTTCCTAAATGTAAAAATTACTTACCAAAAAAAAGTGTCTTTCCTAAATGTATCTTTAAGCTGGCAACAGAGGAAGAGGTGAACCTTGGAAGCAAAAAATTATGCTTCAATAGCATCTTTTTCAGGAACTGCCAAGGTGGCCAATCCCACTAACGGTAAGTGAGATGGCTTCTCATATCACCATCCCGCCATCACCACCACCATTATATTGGTTTAAGTGATGGTGGTTTGGCAGTAGTGTATTTCCTCCCTCCCTTTTTCCCCGGAATCCCTAGTCTATCCAAATATGGGAAATGGAGCTTTTTTTAACTCTGTTATTAGCTTATTAGATCTATGAATTTATGGAGTCCCCAATTCTATTTTTCGGATTGATCTGTATTAAGTTTGATCAATCTGAAATAATTGATAGGCAACTATTACTTTCAGAGGAAACTTTGTCTAAAACTACATATAGGGGTAGGGTTGAGTCATCTGTATTTTTTGCTTGAGAAAAGGACAGGGTATTATTTGCATAGTCATTATAACAACAAGATTTGATGATAAGTACAATTATATAAGATGATGTTTTTCTCTCTTGTACCAAATTGAACGCCAGTGGAATTAAGACAAAGAAAGATAAGTAGCATCAATCAATCAATGGCACCTAAATCATCAGACCGACATCCTTTTAAACTGCCCTAGGACCCGTCCCTGTTTGATTGTCTAAGTGATTATAATTTCTTGATAGGGATGTCTCACTCCTAGAAAAGCCCTTTATCTTATTCTCATATTCCATTTGAATTCCTATTACTTGTCTCAAATACCGTAAAAATGTGCGCATTTCATTTGAAGTTGAAGTTGAAGGCATAGAAGAAAGGGGGGAAAGTACGAAGGAATGCCATATCCTTCAAGCGATGCAAGTCTCCTGCTGCTGAGAAGGATATTCTGACTCAATAACAACTATATTTAATCTTTTAATGTATATACAAATCTGCTGCAGAGTTGCCATCTAGTTTGAGTGGAGATGAAACTGCAAAATTAGTTCTTCTGTCGATTGAGGATTCCTGATGTAGACGAATGGTGGTAGGGCTCTTAGAGGTATCAAGATCACTGCCCGTGATTCAGGTTTTTTGCCACTGTACAGTCAGAAACAGTTCACCACCATTATAAATAGCAGCAACATTGATGAGAACTTTGCTGTTAGCTAATGCAAGTTTCTATTTTGTTTCCTGTTCTTCTTGTCTCTTTTTGCATGGATGTATCAGTGAGTCGCTGCTGCACCGTTTAAGGGTTTCTTTTTTGGTGATTTAGTTCACAGTTTGCTGTCCATATTTACACTGTAGAATGTCTAAGTAACCACATTGATGTTATTTGTTTATTTTATTATACCTACTCCCATGTTTGATAATATATTGAAGATTTACGAAATTCTATTATTTGATTATATTTTTTGTCAGTAATTTTTTTATATTATGCCGTCGTCCATTCAGAGAATCCTAATTAATACATGAATAGCCTGTCTCTATATAATATGATAATTTTATTATCTGAGTAGTTAATTAACGAAATTCTAAGTATGATTTTTATCAAATCATCTTTCTTTTTCCCCTTTCTTCTTCTTCCTCTTCCATTTCATCTGCCTCTCCCTTGCCATTGTCCTGTCCAAAGAATCAGTATTAAAGGTGGGGACTGGTGCAACAGATTCCCATATTGTGGTAAGGTAAAATATATGCAGTCTTACATTTGCTTTGCAGAGAGACTGGTTGTACCGTGTGGACATGTATTGTTTAGGCTACAATGAGTGAACCTTACCTTTGAGTTTGGATGTAATATTCTATCAAAAGAATGACTTCTATTTTTTTCTTGTTTTCACTACCCAAGTTTTTTCCCAAGCAACTGAATGTGTTTGATAGAAACCAAATGAGACTCCAAACCCCAAGATGACTATCATCGTTTTAGGCTAGTGACTTTATGAATAAAATAATTGACAGTGTGGGGGTGTCGATCGAGCTGTGGTCTCTTAATCGGTAAGCCTTTTCGAATAAAATCTTTGAACCTGGAAATGTGAACTTGAATAAGAGGGATGAAGAAAAGAATACTTGTGAAGTCATCTTTTAAGATGGTTACAAGCATTATGTGAAAAAGTGGGGCTTGGGAAAGGGCACTTGGCTTTTTGCCTCAGGGGCAAGTTTTGTGGGGAGGGTGGGGGGCTGCAGGACCATCTGTACCAAGGACAAGGGGCTGAGAATTAATGATTGTGGCCATCTAACTTTATGAAGTTTTATTAAGATATTTATTTTTTGTACTCTCAAATTTTATCTAATAGTTTGAACAACCGTGTTTATAATCATACACTAAAATACATTGGATCTATTTAAATTATGACTGTATAAATTTTTTTGATAATTTTTTTCTACTGTTGAAAATATGAGAAGATTTTAATAATTTTATCTTTATAAAAAGAAAGAAAGAAAGAAAGAAAGAAAGAGGTGGCAATTTCTGTAGTTTGATCGTTGGGTGTGAAAGGCACTGCAAGTTGCCCGTTCTGGCATTGTCAAGTCACATCCATTGTGCACATGCTTAGTTCTTGTTGATCATTACAAGCATTGGTCAATTCCCATAGTGTAGTTATGGTTCTCTTTGTGATTCACTTCAAATCTCACGAATTCACTTTAATGAAAAGCATGTAATATTTACAAAGTGGGATTGAGGTTTGGTCGGTTCAGACCGATGGTGATTTGTATGATGAGCAGCAAA
>JAODPA010068050.1:0-10349 GCA_025585075.1 Nepenthes mirabilis | reverse complement strand
TATGAACCGCATGAACCGAATGGAACCAGTGATTCAAGATGAAACCGTGAGAACTGTAGGGATCGAGTGATCCCAGTTGCTTCCTATTCCCTATCCTGTTCCTTGATTGTGAAGAGTGTGTGTATCCCCTCTTGTTTCAGTTCTTGTACGTGTCTCGGAGGAGTGTTTATGATTTCATTTGCTGAGCTGTCGGCTCACTCTTACTGTTTGATATTTTTCCTTTCAGATGAGAACACTTAGCTGGCGCATGTAGATAAAACAAGGAGAGGCTTGCTTGATGTGATTGGCTGGACGGCGAGTGATCAAGAGATTTGGACTTAGAGTTGGATCGGACTGTGAACAGCTGCTCGAGGTTGAGCGTGGCTCATCGATGTTGTTTTTATGGTTTTATTATGCTTCCGCAGATGTATGATGATTTAGTTATGCTTCCGCGTTTGTATAATTATGTATGGAGTTTTGTTTTAATTAGATGGCATCTCTCTAGATCTAGTATAGTAAGTTGTGTACTGTGCTGGAGCCATGGATGATATGGCAGTGTTGTGATCCTGTGTGGCGTGTTGTAGGCTTTGAGTTAAGCCTCTGGATTAGATGTGTGCTTGTATAGAATGATATTTAAGCAGGTTGTATTTCGATTTTCGTCCAATTGTAGAGGAAACTCTGCTGGATTTTCTGTAGAGTCCATAGGTTAATTATGGGCTTTAGGGTGTGCTTAAGCATTGACAGAGGTTATTCAATGGAGAATAGTCCGTTCCGTCACATGTAGCCTACGAATTGAACGTGCCCTGGAGTGAAGACTCCACAGGCTTTTATAGAGGAGACACTGGGCGGCCTTCCTTGGACAGGAAGGTTTGACACCTGTATCCTACCGGAATTGCTTCCTTTCCTGGCAGGGAGCTTTAATGGTGGTAACGGCTCTAGGGATTACTCGTCTTCTTTCTGTGCCTTGTTATCGTTAGAGTTTACTGTATGACAGGAAGAGATAATTGGGTGCTTTCCTCATGGGACGTGTATTGAATCTACTGATACCTGTTACAGTGAAAGTTACCTTTTGGGAAGTCGTAAAATCAGGGAAGAGAGCCGTTATTGATTGTGTACGGAAGTGTGAGCCTAGCTGGGCCTGGTCCATGTGAGGCCTACTCTCTTTGGCCGGCCTATTGGGCACTTCCGTATTAATCGTCTCTTGGGAGCCTGTTGGCCGCTCGACTTGGCCTGTCATCCGGTCAATGCCTGACGTTGACCATCCAGGCAGGCATATGGGTCTTTGTGGATCTGGGTCGTTCCTCCTTCTTGGGTCAGCCCACTAGGGGCGTACCCATCACTAGCCCTCCATACTAGTGGTTTGAATTTTGACCTCCAATATGTTCATAATGGGATATGTCTGGCCGTCGTCCGTCAAGTTCTATTGGATTAGAAGCGTTGACCAGAGTTATTGACCGCTTAAGGCAAAGGTTCGGAGCACTGCCGAAAAGTTGACCAAATTTGTTGACCGTTCAGGCCAAAGTTCAGAGAACCGCTGAAGGGATTGTTGATCGAATTTGTTAACCGCCTAGGTTAAAATTCGGTGAACTGTTGAAGGGACTGTTGACCAGATTTATTGACTGTCTAGGCCAAAACTCAGAGGACTGTTGAAGAAAATGTTGATCGGATTCGTTGATTGTTTAGGCCACAATCCGAAGAGCTGTTGAAGGAATTGCTGATCGGATTTGTTGACCGTTTGATTCAAAATTTGGAGAACTCCTGGGAGTTGGAATGATACGCCATCATTAGCTGGCCTGTCAGTCGAAAAGGTTGCCACGTGTTTACATGCGGTAAATTCAAGATCCCGGTAATTAATGCGTCAGAGGATCTCGTCCAATTGCGCCCGTTCAAGAAACGACATGTGGCAGCCATGATGACGCATGTTTACAAGACGGTTAGCGTTCACACTACCATTTAAGTTGTCCATCCATTTATTTTTGAATTTTTCACGCTTTCCTTCACCTTCTCTTACTGAAAAACCCTAAGCATTTTGCCACTTTTTGTGCTTCTATATCCATGGCTTTTTCTGTTGCTGAAATTGCTTTGATCCTCAGAGAAACTGACGTGAATGAGTTATACGTAGAGTACAATATCCTTAAGGAGATCGCTTTCCGAGTTCTTGGCAAGGAGGACATGGCGTTTTTGCCGCCTAAGGGTTACGTTACCATCTACGTGGCCCACTTGAGGAGTGGTTTGCGCGTTCCGGTCCCTGATGAATTGATGGAGATTTTTATGGCTCTTTAGGTCCCAATCATGCAGTTCCATGCGAGCGTCGTACGATACTTATCCTCATTCTGCATATTTCTTCGTCGGCATTCATGACGGCAGATGATGGCGATGGTCACAGGGCTCTTCAAGTTTAACTAAGGCGCGGAGTGGATCTCCCGAGCCCCATGCGGCGGTCTCTAGGTCAGTACCGCCATATACAATTCCTTGAAGAATTTAAAGAATTAGTTCTTCTTTATTTGCGTGGGTGAGTCCTAGCCGTTGGCCAGGGAGTGGAGCAAGGTACTTGAGACTTATACTAGAACTCCCTTTGATGAGGAAATGGTGCCCCTGGAGTGGCTGTTGAAGTTGGTAGAAGACCATTTTGTAGAGTTCTGGAGAGACTATCTGGTCTTTCGTGCCGAGGCCAATAAAACCAAGTGGGGGCCTCCTTCTCCTTAGCAAAAAATGATGGAGCCTCCCAGGAAAAGGAAGGCTGGGGCCCTCGTAATCAAAGAGCCATATAGCAAGGGGTCTCTCGAAGGTTCAGTGGTGAAGAGAATTGTGATGCCCTCCTCATCCTCTTCCCTCGAGCCAGGGAATGTAATGGCTGGCTAGCTTTCAAGTGGTGACGATAGCTCCGGCCTGGGCAGCATTGAGTCTGCCGATGAGGCCTATAGGGCCAGGCCTCGTTCTTCCGCCAGCTACGTCGTCCTAGCCCTATAGCAGCCAAAGTGCCTGGCGCCAGTGGAGCCTCCTGCAGAGCCCATAGTGAAGCAGGATGTTGATCTACCAGATGAGATACCATCCAGGGAACCTAAGGAGGCGCCTGCTATGTCAATCGATACATTACCAGAGGAGCCTGTTCCTGGGGAGGTCCAGGAGGCACAAGGAGTACCACCTGTCGGTGAGCCTGCTCAGGCCGTTGGTTCAATTTTGGAGAGGCAGGAGGAGTCCTCCGCTAGGGAGCCAACAGGGATGGAGGATCTCTCAAAGGAGCTACCAGAGGAGCCTGTGGCGAAAGCCACTACCAGGCCTGTTCAGGATGGGTCTACTTCTAGTCCTCCCCCACTAGAGCCAAGGCCGATACGAAGGATTTAGCAGGTAGAATTTTGCAATTTGCTTTGCCTTAATTTTGCTGCCGTTAACACTTGTTGTTTTCATAAACTGACAATGTTGCAAGCACAGTCATTAAGGCGCTTGGCCAGAGAGATAGGATAATCTCTGATAAGGATATGGAGATCGGTTGGCTCGATGCGGAGTTAGTGGCGCTGAAGGCGAAGTATCAGGAGGACTCGGTCACCTTGGAGTCTATGTTGGCTAGTCTGGAGTCGGAGAACGCAAGGTTGAGAGAGGAAAACTCTAGCCTGAGGGAAGCTGTGGTGGCCGGCCTAGTGGAGGAGAACGACCGGTTGAAGGAGGAAAACGCCCGCCTGAAAGAAGAGGCTAAACGGGCTACGAGGTGCATTGACTAGCTCGCGGGGTAGATGACTGCGTTGAAGAATGAGCTGAGCATTCGCATTC
The DNA here is from genome assembly GCA_025585075.1 of Nepenthes mirabilis. NCBI lineage: Eukaryota > Viridiplantae > Streptophyta > Magnoliopsida > Caryophyllales > Nepenthaceae > Nepenthes > Nepenthes mirabilis. The sequence goes on along the minus strand of JAODPA010068050.1, from coordinate 6,602 downwards.
GCCCTCATGAGGTCTCCGACATGCTGCTGGTACAGTTATGAGAGGCAATCAATATTAGCCGGTGCTTTGTACGGCCAATTGATCCCAACTTTCATGTGGAGTATCTTGACCCGGTGAACCGGTCTACCCAACATTGTGACAACCTCATGGGGGAGCCGCAGATGGGTCGAGGACCACCACCGCCTCTTTCTAGGCGCTCCGCCCCTCCTTAACTGTTTGTACTTTTAGCTTTTGTTTGATGTAAATACATTGTCTCAAATAATAAAATGATCACTTTTATTGACGTCGCGCGTCTTTGCCTTTATCTTTGTTTTCAAATTACTCATTGTTGCATCGGCCGGCCAACTTTGTGTTCCGCTTGCAAGTTGGCCGTCTTCTTGGTTTAAGGCGTTATCGGCGCTTTTTGTAGGGCTTGAGACCTTGGGGAGTCATCAAAGTTCACATTAATGTCGTGTCAAGCCTGTCTGATACTCAGAAGCGAGTAAGGCTTGGTGGTGCTGCCCAAGTGTAGACTTGGGCGGCCAACTTTTGGGAGGAACGCTTCGCTCCTGCCAACTATCATTGACTGATCACGCTATCTCCTTGTAAAGAAGGTTGTCACGTGTACTGTGCAAGCCTCCTAATATTTTGACCACGAACGGGCCACTTGGATAACTAAGATTTAGATATAACCGCTTATGAGTCGCCTGAATGACCATGGTTTAAATTTGATCACTTACGAGCCACTTGAATGACCGAGGTTTAAGTACGACCGCTCATGGGCTGCCTTGATGACCAGGGGTTAAATACGATCGCTTATGGGCCACCCGGATGACCAGGGTTTAGTAATGAGTGAGTGAAAACCCACTCGACTTAGGGACAGTCTAAGTCACTTAGTCTTGCAACAAGAAAGACATAAAAACATGGAAACATGTACAAAAAAGAAGAAAACAAAACACAGCATACGTAAAGAGAGTACTTGTTTTATTAATTGAAAATGGCATACATGCACTTACATACAGACACATGAACAACCTACTTGGACCTTTATTGGAAGTAGCGTTTGAGGTGGATTGCGTTCCACGTCCGTGGAACCAACTTTTCATCATGGTTTTCGAGCTTGTATATTCCGTTTCGCAGGACGATGGAGATTAGAAAAGGTCTTTTCTAATTTGGGAAAAGTTTATTCCGGTTGGTAATCTTACTCGTAGCCTCGATAATCCGCAAGACTAAGTCTCCAACGTCGAATTGCAACACTTTTACCTTCTTGTTATAATAGAGGACAATTCGCTGTGGGTAGGTTGCTGTCTGCATCCTAGTAGCGTTGTGCATTTCCTCTGATAAGTCTAGGTGTTTTCAAATTTTTTGAGAGTTACAATACGAGTCGAAGGATTCGACCCTAAGATTTGGAAGCCCGATCTCAATTGAGATTATCGTTTCAATCCCATAGCGGAGATTGAAGGGTGTCTCGTAAGTCGGCTCCTTCGAAGTCGTTTGATAAGATCAGAGGATGGAGGGCAACTCATCCACCCAGGAGCCCCCTGTGTCTTCCAGTTTGGTCTTAAGATTGTGGAGTAGCGTGGGGTTCGTGACCTCCACCTATATATTCACTTGGAGGTACGCCATCAAAGTGTGGACCAGCCTAATATCTAGGCTAGCGTAATACTTGGTGAAGTATTTTTTAAACAATTAAATTCCGTTGTCAGTCACTATCACCTCTGAAATGCCAAATCTGCTAATTATGTTCTGGCGAACAAATCCAAGGGCGTTGTGCTCTCTAATCTTGGCCAGCGGGATAGCCTCAATCCACTTGGTGAAATAGTCGATACCTACGATAATAAACTTCATTTGCCCCGTTGCAATGGAAAACGGATTGAGAATGTCGAGCCCCCACTGTGCGAAAGGCCAAGGAGCCTAGAGGAATTTCAGCTTAGCGGACGGCTGGTGGTGAAGATTGCCGTAAAGTTGGTAGGTCTCACACTTCTTTACGAACTCAAGTGTATCCTTCTTCATTGACGGCCAGTAGTAGCCCTATCGTATGATCTTGAATGCCAAGTTCTTATCGCTGACGTGCGATTCGCAAATTCCAATTTGGACTTTGCCCAAAGGGTAGTTAGCCTCCTTGGGGGTGAGGCACTGGAGGTACGGAGTCAAGTAGCCACAGCGATATAGTGGTCCATCGACTACAGTGTACCAACCGGCTGTCTTCTTGATCCACTTGGCTTCGTCCGGGTCTTCTAATAGTAATCCGTCCGCCAGGTATCTCTGGTATGGAGTCATTCAATTTTTTACCCCGAAGATCTGTATCACTTCCTATTCCTCTGTGTTGGGAGCGCTTAGAACCTCTTGCATATCCCACGCGTACTACTTTGGGTTTTCGGCTGCCGCCACTCTGGCAAATTGGTCGGCCTTCTAATTCTCAATTTTGGAAATGTGGATTAAGGTTAACTTGTCGAATCTCCAGGCGGCCTCCTTTACTTTCGCCAAGTGCTTCGCCAAGTGTGGGTCACTCGCTTTGAAACTCCCATTAATTTGGTAATAGCTCAGAATCATTGTAAACAGTCAGTTGCTTGGCTGAGCATTCTCTGGCCAGCCTTAACTCAGCTAATAGGGTTTTATATTCGGTAACGTTGTTGGTGGTCGGGAAGTCGAATTTAAGGGAATACTTCACCTCAAACCCGTCAGGGGTCCGGAGGACCACCCCGGCGACATTGCCTGAATCTGTAGACGATCCGTCTACATTGAGGACCCATTCCGGTCCTCCCTCATGTTGTTCTACATCCTCAATGGGCTGTTCTTTGAGAATTGGGGTAGTGATCTTGATGATGAAGTCAGCAAGAGCCTGCCCTTCAATGGCCGATCTGGGTTAGAACTCGATATCGAACCCTCCTAATTTGATAGCCCACTTCACCAGCCATCCAGAACGGTTGGGCTTCTGGAGAATGCTCTTCAGAGGCTGATCGGTAAGAACAACCACACGATGGGCTTGGAAGTAGGTTCTCAGTTTTCGAGCAAAGAAAACGAGTTCCGAAGCCAACTTCTTCACACACGGGTAGTGCGTCTCCGGGCCGGTCAACGTCTTATTCACGTAGTAGACCAGCTGCTAAGAGTCGGAGTCTTGGCATACAAGGAAGGAACTGAAGGCCGCCTCTGACACCGCTAGGTACTGGTATAGGTCCTCTCTGTCCTTAGATGACGTTTGCAACGGCGGGCTGGCACCGATATTGCTTCAACTCATTGACAGCTGCCTGGCACTTCGCTGTGCATTGGTAGCCGTTTGATTTCATCCCACTTAGAGCCTTAAAGAACGGTGGGTACTTGTCACCGACTTAACTAAGAAGCGGGACAAGGCCGCCAGTCGTTTGGTTAACCGTTGGACATCCTTGACGCTCTGCAGTAGAGCCATGTCCACAGGGGCCTTGATCTTCTCCGGATTTGCCTTGATCCCTCATTGAGATACGATGAAACCTAGGAACTTCCCCGATATCACTCCAAAGACACACTTGGCCGGATTTAGCTTTATTTGATGCCCGCGGAGCACCTCGAATAACTCTGCCAAATCGCGAATATGGTCACCGGTGGTCCTACTCTTGACGAGTATGTCGTCGACGTACATCTCCATATTGCGGCCGATCTACTTCTCAAGCATTTTGTTCACGAGCCATTAGTAAGTAGCACCTGTATTCTTTAGGCCAAATGGTATTACCTTATAATAATAAATGCCCTGATCCGTCATCAACAAGGCATGCTCATCGTCCTTTATACTCATTCGGATCTGGTTGTAACTCGAGTACACGTCAATGAAACTCAACAGCATGTATCTCACTGTAGAGTCTACTTGCAGGTCGATTCTTAGTAAAGGAAAGTTGTCTTCGGGCAAACTTTATTAACGTCAGTAAAGTCGATGTACATACGCCATTTCCTGTTGCTTTTCTTCACCAAAACGATGTTGGAAAGCCAGTTCAGATACTGAATTTCTCTGATGAAGTCGACGTCCAGCAGCTTTCATACTTCCTCCCGAATGGCGACTAACTTTTCCACAGAGTGGTTTCTCCACTTCTGCCTAACAGGCTTACGGTCAGGATCGAGGCCAGCTTGTGGACTATTATTCTAACTTGAATTCCAGGCATGTCAGCGGGCGTCCATGCAAAGATATCAGCATTCTGTCGCTAGAACATGATCAGCTCGTCGCGCAGTGTGCTTATGAGTGGGCCGTCGATCTACACGCACCGTTCCAAATCCTCCGAGTTCAATAGGACTAGATCGTTTTTCTCACCATATTATACTTACTGTAAGGTCGTTTCGTCTCCATGGTCGAGTTTCCTTGCCAACCTAGTGTTGCCGCTACGCGCGATCTGGGACATATAGCATGTCCGCCCAGTGATCTAGTCGTCCAGTACTTCGCCCACACCGTATAACGTTGGAAACTTTATCTTGAGGTGCGGTATAGAAGTGACAGCTCTGAACGCTGTTAGGTACGGGCGGCCTAGTATAGCGTTTATAGGGAGGGTAGGTCGACTATCGAGAAGGTGAGTGTACGACTCGCTGTTCTCGGGTACAGGGTGACCTCCAACTGGATCGTCCTTTGGATAGGAACTGGCTCGTTATCAAGGCCGTATAGCGGGCCTTCGGCAGGTTTTAACTGACTTTTTTTTAAACCAAGCTTTAAAAATGCATTGAGGTAAAGTAAATCACGTGAACTTCCATTATCAGTACCGTAACGTAAAAACGTTCGAAACGAGTGTGAATACAATAAGGGAATCTGCATGGGGAGAGATTACATGTTATAAGTCATTGTCGCTAAAACTAATAACATCGTCCACAGTGCGCTGCTTCTTCCTCCCAATCTGCTACTCCTTGTGGTCCGTCGGATTCTTGGTTGGCTGAGTAGTGATCATATTTACTTCTCCTATTGCAACCCGATTCGGAGGAGGGGAAGGCTCTGGTCCTTCTCCGCTTGCAGTGCCAGAACTTTAGTCAGGGTTTTTGATGAACCTCGTGAAGTAGCCACTCCGGATTAACTCTTCTATCTCCAGTTGGCTAGTCTTACGATCCTCCGTGGAGTGTCCGGGAGATCGATGAAAATCACAGTACTTGTTAAATTTTTTCCCTCCGCATTATTAAGTGGTTTTGGCCACTTAAGAAACTTATCCCCACGGATCTGTACGAGGACATTCAAACGTGTGTCAGTCAAAGGTGTCAGGTTGATCGGCCCGTAGTCCTTGCGCTCTGGTTGTCCGGTCTTGTGGTGCTTCCTGCGGGAATGTTCGCTACCGGTGACTTTCCTCTTTCCTTCACCGGGGAATGAGTGAGACTGTTTGGTCAACTCGGGACACTTAGTCTCGTTGGCCTCCTTCGCTGCCGTGTAGACTCGAATGATGGACTCCGCCTCTCGAAAAATTTACAGATTCTTGTACACCAAATGCCTAAAAAAGTTTTCATATGTCAACGCGGAGATAAAATTACACAATTTCATCTCCTCTGTTAGCCGCGGGATCCGGCTATAATAATAATAATAATAATAATAATAATAATAATAATAATAATAGCAGAAGGAGGAAGAATCGAACGAAGAAGAAGGAGAGGAAAGAGAGAGAAATGGTCGGCCAAGCTTCTTGCGATGCCGCCTCCATCTCCTGTCGGACGGTTGAAATAGCTAACCTTCCTTCTTCCTATCGACTCGCAAGCTTTGATTTCGTTGCTCCTATTTCCTTAAAAACGGTTGCTTTCCTTTTCTTCCATTTTCTCTCCGGTGGTGGCTATGGGTAAACCAGTGAAAGCAAGAACAAGGGAAGAGTAGCCAAAGATCTTTTATTGTTGCCACTGCCAAGGAGCGTCGGTGGGACTGTTGAAGCTGTCGCCGTTGGTGTCCTCATTTATCAGGCAAGTTAATTTGAGATCTTTTATAAAAATCTGTTGCCTTCTTTCTTCCTACTAATGTCAAACTTCCATTTTGTATCAAGATTATTAAAGAATTTGTTGTAGGTGGATGGATTTTGGGAAATTTTCATTAAAATCGGGCCATGAATGAAGAAATTAGGAAAACAGAGCTTCGACTCTGCCGTGGAACCCTAAGTGATTTGTGTGAGTTGGCGCTCGAAATAATTAGTATGTAAAGATTACAATCCTCTATTAAATCCGATGAGTTAAAATTTTTCGTTTCCATGATTGGATTTTGGGAAATTTGGTCAAAGGAAGTTTGGGCAAAACAGAGCACACGGCTCTGTCGATAAGGTTCCGAAACCTTTACCATGGATTGGGGCTTGTTAATTTGTTCAATGGAGCTAGAAATTATATGTTTTACACATTATATCTCAAGTTTTTTGATTTCTTATTGGTTCGGCGCAAATCTGAGTTGGAAGGAAAACAGAGCATTTTGACTTCTAAAACCAGCTCTGGGCTTTCGAAAATGGAGAGAAACGGGTAGAGTGGGTAGGATGTATACGGCGTGTATCCAGCGTTGTGCGGCGTGGGTGCGTGTATACGGCATGTGTATAAGCTATCAAGGTAAGGCTGTATTGCTGTGTGTACAGTGTGGGTGTATAGTCGTGCAAATTGCTGTAGTGATGATACTGTGCGTGAGAGAGAGAATAGCCGTGGGGTGTGGGATATGTATACATATA
>JAODPA010068049.1:0-10350 GCA_025585075.1 Nepenthes mirabilis | reverse complement strand
CCTATGATGATATATTTATATAGTTCATATCTTAATGACTAACAAAGATAATTAAAGGATAATTAACTATATTTATATAGAATAATGGATTTGAGATGTGATCTATCATATAAGATCTGACATCACAGTTGAATCAGTGTTGAAACCACATAAGAGATGGCACATGTCTTGGGTCCTGTGTATGATGCTGCATTTAATTATTATAGTCATTCGAAGTATCGATGTGAAATTTATATTTGGATGTTAATTAAAAGATAAACTGATTAATTAATAATTATTTGATTAAAAGTTATTACAAGATGGAATTTGAAACGTGACAAGTTTAAAATAGCACCAGAGAAGTTGTAAAGAGATGTCTTACGGATTGTATTTGATTTAATTTTGGTTTAAGGTTATCATCCGATTAATGTTTTGTAATAGGATCAAAAGATGGCAAGCCAATGAGGAAATATCAGAGTAAGCTTGTACCCTGATCGTGAGGAAGAATATCTAAACATTATGGTAAGAATGGCAGATATTATGGAACTGATAGTTGGAGATCAGCCTAACCTAGAGGAGATTTCGGCGCTAGCAAATCTAGGAACTACGTTTATGATTGGTTTACTAACAAATGAGTGCCAAAATTTATGGGTGACCCAAATCCCACCGATGCTGAAATTTGGAATGAAGGATTGAGAAAGTGTTTATGGTGATCTGATGTCCGAAAGAAGAAAAGGTGATGTTCACCACGTACAAGTTAGACGACAAGATTGATGATTGGTGGTCGATTTTGAAAAGAGCCATGGGTTTGGAAGATAATGAGATATCATGGGACATATTTGTGGAGGCCCATATGGATAAATATTTCCTGACGAGCCTACGAGAACAAAAGGTGGATGAATTTGCCCGTTTGTAACAATGGAACCGGACAATGGTTGAACACAAATTCAAGTTCACGGAGTTGTCACATTATGCCTCGCACATGGTTCATGGCAAGGAAAGCAAGGTAATTTTGGAAGGCCTTAACGACGCTATTTGGAGACAGCTTGTTATCTTGAAGTTGAGGATAAACAGAGCCGTGTTGGATCGAGCTATTTTGTTCGAGGAGGAATTAGGAAGAGAGAAGCTTTTTGAGAAGAAGGCTGCTAGTCGAGGAGGGCAAAGTTTGGATCAATGTTCGAGATCAGGATGATCCCATAAAAAAGCAAATCCGGCAGAGAAATGGAAGAAAGGAGCTGGTATTTTGGGTATACTGGGCCCTCAATCAGTAATCCCCATGTGCTCCCATTGTGGAAAATTATATGGAGGGAGGCCGTACTACAAGATTTTTGGAGCTTATTTTAATTGTGGTCAGTCCAACCACATAATCAAGAATTGCCCTAATCCTATGAGGCCAATAGCGAAGAAGCCCAACATTTCGGGATGAGCTTTTACTGTTACGATGCAAAATGTGGATGCGTTGCCAACCATACTGGAAGGTAACCTTATTATTTTTGGCATTTCAACACATGTACTTTTAAATTCGAGGTCTACACATTCATTTGTGTCACCTAAGTTTGTATAATATTTGATGTCACCCCCGAGGATTATATATTTTGTATTAATTGTATCTATACCTACGGGATTATCTTTGGTGACAGATATTGTGTACCCTAGGTGTGTCGTTTAGGTAAATAGATTAGAGTTGGTTGAGGTTTTAATTTTATTAGATATATATGATTTTGATATAATCTTAGGTATGGATTTGGTAGCGAGTTACCACATTGGTGTCGATTTTTCTATTAGAGGGTATATTTTGCTATTCCGAGGTGTGAACCGTTATATTTGCAAGGTGTAATGCATTAAAATTTTTTGTATATGATTTGGCTTTGCATTCTCGTCACTTGGTAGAAAGTGATTGTCAAGCCTATTTGACTTATGTGAGCACAACTAGGAGTCATAGTGCCCTAATAAGGGACATTTCGATAATATGCAAGTTTGAGGATATTTTTCAAAAGATTTATCGTGACTACCACCGCACCATAAGAATGAGTTTAAGTTTGAGACCGTACCTGGAGTGGCATTGATATCGAAGACACCATATTGAACAGCTCCGAAAATTGAAGGGATTTATCCAGCCAAGAGTGTCTCTATGAGGTGCCTTGGTGTTATTTGTGAAGAAGGATAGATCCGTGCGGCTATATATTGATTACCGAAAATTGAACAAGATCATCATTAGGAAAAAATAATTGTTGCTGAGGATCGATAATTTATTTGATCAATTGCAATAAGCCCAAATATTTTTGATGATCGATTTACATTCGGGATATCACCAATTGAGGATTAAGAAGGAACATATAGCAAAGACGACTTTCCAAATAAGGTATGGGTATTGCGAGTTTTTGGTCATGGTGTTTTGTTTAGCTAATGCTCCTACAACTTTTATAGATTTGATAAGTCGGGTGTTTCAACCATACCTTTATAAGTTAGTAGTGGTGTTCATTGTTGATATTTTAATTTATTCAAAGAGTTATGATATGCAGAAGATGTATTTGAGGATTGTGTTTCAGACACTTTTGGAAAGGAAATTCTACGCCAAACTAAAGAAGTGTGAATTTTGGATTGAAGAAATTGTGTTTTAGGGGCATGTGATATCAAAAAGAGGCATTTCAGGTTACCCTAAGAAGATCGAGGCTATTATTAACTAGAGTCGACCGACGACGGTAACTAAAGTTAGGAGTTTCTTGGGAATTGATGGCTATTATCGAAGGTTTGTGGAGAGTTTTTTCAAAATTATCATCTCGTTAACCTGTTTGTCATGGAAGGAAGTCAAATTTATTTAGACAGAGGAATGTAAACAAAGTTTTCAAGAGTTGAAGAATCGATTGACGACTGCCCTAATTTTGACTATTCCAGAAGGATTCAACGTATTTGTGGTATATTGTGATATTTTTAGGACTAGACTGGACTGTATTTTGATACAATATGGGAAGGTGATCACATATGAGTCGAGGCAATTAAAAGCTCATGATTTAGAATTGGCGACAGTGATCTTCCCATTGAAAGTTTGAAAATATTATCTGTATGGTGAGAAGTTCTTGATGTATTCGTACCACAACAGCCTTGAGTATCTATTTTCTTAAAATGAGCTGAATATAAGGCAAAAGATATGGATGTATTTCCCAAAGATTACGATGATGAGATTCAATACCAATTCGGGAAAGAAAATATTGTGGCAGATGCTTTAAGGTATCAAACAAGTTTTGCAATTAACTTGAGAATCAAAGAGATAGAGATGCTAGAATGTATGGGCAATGTGACATTAAAAGGCATTCGTAAAGAAATCAGATGATTTTATCTTATTTTCATATCCAACTGGAGATTCTTGTGAAAATCAAAGGAGCTCAATTAGATAATCTTTTTTTGGTGGATATTGCCAAAGATTTAAATCAAGACTTTAGAGTTGATTTCAAGATAATAACTGATGGAGTTTTGAAGTTCTAAAAATGGATATGTGTACCAAACATTATAGAGTTGAGGGAAGAGATTATGAATGAAGTCCATTGATCGTAGTATACTATCTACCCGGAGATCAACAAGACATATTAAGATTTGAAAAAAAATATTTTGATAGAGAAATATGAAAAGAGAAATCACAACTTATGTGGGTTAATATTTGATTTGTCAATAGTTAAAGGTCGAGTACAAGAAGCCATTCGGCCTATTGCAACCCATGCTTACTCCAAGTTGAAAATGGGAAGATATCACAATAAATTTTGTAATTGTATTGTTGAGAATGCCGAGGAACCATGATGCATTTTTGGTGATAGTTGATTGGCTTATGAAATTAGCACATTTTATAGTCACGTGGATGACGTTCTCCGGAGATCGGCTGGCCAGATTGTACATTAATAAAATAGTCATATTACATGGTATGCCGGGTTCTATCATATCAGATCAAAACCCAAAGTTCGTCCCTAAATTTTGGGAGAGTTTACATCGTAAATTAGAGACTAATTTAAAATTTAGTACAACTTATCATCCTCAAACTAATGGACAATCGAAACGAACAATTCAGATTTTGAAGAACATGTTAAGAGTTTTGATTTTCAAAATGAAAGGTAATTGGGATGATTATTTATCATTGGCTAAATTTGCCTACAAAAACAACTATCAGGCAATTAACAGTATGGCACCATTTGAGGTATTGTATGAAAGAAAATATCGTTCTTTGATACATTTAGAAAAAACTAGAGATTGAAAACTTTTGAGATTAAAAATTATTCAAGAAACGTCTAATAAGATCCGATTAGTTCATAAAAGGTTAAAAATTACTCAAAATCAACAAAAGAGCAATACTGATCGAAAAAGATTAGAGCTGAATTTTGAGGTCAGAGACTAGGTACTTTTGAAGATATATCCATCAAAGGGAATCTCGAGGTTTGAGATCAAAGAAAAATTAAAGTCAAGTTTCATTGGACAGTTCAAAATTTTGGAAAAAATTGATGAAGTGGCCTATAAATTAGCTTTGCCACAGAACTTGAAAGATATGCATAATATATTCCATGTGTCAATGTTACAGAAATATGTATATGATCCGATGCATGTCGCAAATTGCCTTCCTTCTACTACTTAATATCCGTGAATATTTAAATATAATGATATGCCATATTACATATATGTCTATATTATATAACTATTATGTGCAGGATCTATATGATTGTCATATTAAGTGGCTCCAATCCCATACGAATGGAATATAACGTCAGATTCTTCAGAGATACTATTAGGTACCAAAATAATTACATAAAAATTTACAGAAGCATAAATAATGACTATAAAAATTTACGGAAGTATAACTAATGATTAGTATGAAAGTTATATTCATTTCATCATAAGATAAATTACATAATTTCATGCATCCACTACATTACATCAAATTACATCAACTCTCAAGCCTTAAACAACTCTTCTCTTCACTCCTGCTCATCAGGTATCAACTTATACTCGTCATCTGAAGGGTCAAGAAAATAGTAAGAGAGTGAGTCAAATATTCAATAAGGTACATATAAGCAAAGATATAGACATTTATAGTTAAAATAAATATATTAATCAAAGGAATATGGATCATATTAAACATGCATAAACTTTTATCTTCATTAACTTTTCCTTTTCTAAATCTTATTTATTATTTATCTTTAGGGATTAGGGTTAATAGGTATTACCAGTTAATGGAGCGGATAATTGAGGAAAAGATTATATTCAATCCATATAATTTAAGGCCTAACCTCCTTATTACACCTTAAGGTGGGTGTTACATACCTAATATACCCGGTAGACGATGCCAAAAAGCAGCCTTTATTACCCCACGATATTAGAGACAATTCCTCAAGTTTCCATTACCATATCTTAAGGTATGCTAGCGAATATTGCTCGTTAAAATAATTTCTTAGTCTAATTTCTTAATTCATTTTTCAAAACTTCTTATGGATGATTTACACTTGTTATTAATACTTCTTCTTAATTTTATTCACTTTAGAAGAAAATAATCATATTTCTTGAGACTTAAAAAGCTTCCATCAAAACCTTTCATAATATCAAACAAACGAACTATAAAATGCGATAATTAGTAATAAATCATCAGCCGTAAAAGAAATCGATGTATTGACCGATTTAGTAACTTTAACTTCAAAATTTTCCATACGTTAAAATTCAGATTAAACATGTGGTATATTCGATTGATTCAACTGCCGATTCGGTTGTTAGTTTAGGGCCAGTTCGGTTAGTTTTTCTAGTACAATTTTAGCACCATTTCTGGATGAGTTGATTATTGGTTCATGGTTGATTTAACGGCCGGTTCAAATATTGGTCTATACTAATTTGTACCACTAAATTTTATCATTAGCAAATCGGTTTAATGTGCCAGTTTAAGGGTTCAATGATTTTCTATAAGTTGAATTTTTCAACATATGTTAGGCGATTTAGTTACTTGTTTAAGGCCCGATTCAAGGAAAATTTTACAATATGGCTCTTCAACATCATCTCATGATACTTTGGTTGATTTGGCTGTCGGTTCAACCGATTTGGGGGCCGATTCAAGACTGATTCCGTAGCTATAAATTCAGCATCAGTATAGATACTGTTAGCTAGTTTGGTTACTGTTTGGGGGCCTAATTTAGTGGTTAATTCAGGGTATCCTTAGTAATAGGTTCACAGGTGGACAGTTCAGTCTTAGTAAATAATGATTTGACAAGCTTAGCTACCAATTCAGCCGATTTAAGGTCCGGTTTAGTCTAATTCCTTAGGCTACCAAGTTCAGTATCAGCACGGATGCTAGGGCCGATATTGTTATTGATTTGAGGCCCAATTCAATGGCTTTAGGTCCAATTTTATGAGTTGATACTTCAATATCACCATAAGACATTTATGTTAATATGACTGCTAGTTCAGCCGATTTAAGACTCGGTTCAGGGGTTGCACATTCAACATAAGTATGGATACTGTTAGCCGGTTATGTTGCTATTTAGGGGCCCGATTCAGTGACCGGTTCCGGTCTAAATCTACAGGTTGACCCTTCAACATCACCTTAAGATACTTAGGCTAATATAAGTGTTGGTTCAGCCAATTTAGGACCCAATTCAAGTTCGGTTCGGTAGCTACAAATTTAGTATCAGCATGAATGCTGTTCTGTTTATTTTGTTGCTGTTCAAGAGCTCAGTTCGATGATCGGTTCAAAGTATTTTTGGCAGCCAATTCACAAGCTAACACTTTAGTTTTAACACTTGAGGGCTTGGCTGGTTTGGTTACCAGTTTAGCAAGTTTGGGGGCCAATTTAGTCTTTTTTTTCGAGTTACCAAGTTCAGCATCAACATCAGTATAGATGCATTCTATTTCTTATTTGAAGATCCGATTCAGTTTCCGATTTAATCCATTTTCATAGCTCGGATTTATACAGTATCAGTAAGGGACTTAGCTAGTTGATTACTAATTTGGGGCCGGTTTGTTGGCTAGTTGGTGTCTAGTTCAGCTGATTTTCAGTAAGGTATTCAGCTACTGGTTTTATTCAAGCTGGTGTTCCAGCATTTCAACCGATCCGTTTTCTTATTCTAAAATGATGATATGATAAAAATAGTGAGTAATCTAAGTATTGGAGTATCAATACTTCAAGAGAATTAACAAAAATCAACAACAATTCAAGGAAGAATATAAAATACACTTGCCCAAAAATTCAGTTTTGCTTCTCTTACTTTTGGTTCATTCCCTTTTACTTCCCAGTTCTTCCTTCTTCTTTCTTTCATTTTCCTTACTCTCTTTCTCTCTTCTTTGATCTTCCTCCACTGAATTCATATAAAAACTCCTGAATTTGTCTTAACACATCAGCTTCTTCCCTTCCCTTTTCTTGTCACGGTTCTTATTTGCTGTCTTTCTCTTTTTTTTCCACGTATTTGATGCCTATGGTGTTGCCGTGTGTTGTTGCTATATATTGCTGTGTGTGTGTCAAATACTTGTGCCATGTGTGTATTGTTTCCTTGCTGAATTTCCTTACTAAATTATTGGAATATAGCTGAGGTGGAGCTACCGTGTGGCAACTAATTTCTTATGCCATATGTGTATGTATTTTCTATAGAATAATTGGAATTTGAGTTGAAGTGGAGCTGAGGTGTGGCAGTTGAGTTCTTGTGCTGTGTTGATGCTGGATATTACTGAATAATCAGCTCTTTGGAAGCAATTTAAGAATTATGAAAAAAAAGTATAAAATTTTTCTCAGAATTACATTAAATCATAATCATTATTCGGTGGGTAGCATATTATGATATGTATTAGAATATTATAGTAGTATATCAATATTTGAACCAATCATTCCTGGGTAAAAAATGGTGTTCAACCCTATCTATAGTGTGTTATATAGACAATCCACCTATAGGTTTTGAATAGTAACGTATAACCTTTGGTGGTGTGGGAGCACATATAGCCTAAATTTTAATTGTCAACTCCTTGAATTTGTAATGCTTACTAATCCTAATCCTTAAGAAAAATCAGAATTAAGTATGATTTGATATTTTAATTTGAAAAAGAACATCATAAGAATTCTAAAAATTTATAAGCTCAATTTCCTATACAAGTCTTATGAAAATTCTATATCATTGTATCTGATCATGATCTATAGTTCTTCTGATATATTTTCAGTGCAAAGTATATATGATCATTGATATATTATGTGTCTTACTAAATTTTTGGCTTACTCCTTACTATTTTACTAACCCCTCAGATGAGATATATAGGTTCTTTTTGGATGAATATGAGTGAAGATCGATGGTGATTTGAAGAGTTTAGATTTGAGTTTATGTTATGTTTATTATAGTTTCATGGCTTTTGAACAAATTTAAATAGTTTAAAATGCTGTATTATAGTATCCAGATGATAGTTAATTTGTCTAACTATTGTATAGTGGCATTTGAATATTAGTCGGTGTATCGTTTTGAGTTTGGATGATTTAATTTGTCATTTTTGTATTCTGGTCAGATTTGGATGATAATTAATATATGTATAATAATTGGATAGCAATTGTAGAGTCATGAATGTTAGTTTTCAGTATGATATGTGTGGTTTATTTTACTTCTTCAATTGTATACTCTGATTTTATACCGAACAAATATCATTTCTTATATAAGATCTAACATCACAGTTAGACCGGTGTCGATGCCACGTAAAGGGTGGCACATGTTTTGTATCCTATGTATGATGTTACATTTAATTATTTTAGTCAGTTTAGATATCGACGTAAAATTTATATCTATTTATATCTAGATGTTAAGTAGATGATAAATTGATTAATTAATAATTATTTGATGAAGAGTTAATTACGAGATCAGAATTTGAGACGTGACAAATATCATTCCCCAATTCATCAGGAGGAGACTGGATATCAAAGACTATTGGGACCAAAAGTTATCTAAGAAACATTTGAGAAAATTCTTTTGATCTACGATTGATTGAGGGTTGCTGAAAGTTGACAGAAAGACTATACTGATTAAAGAAGGTCAAAGTTAAGTTCAACGGCGGGGACCAAGTATTTTTAAAGATATTTCCATTAAATGGAATCTCTTAATTTGGGATTAAAGAAAAATTAAAGTTTAATTTTATTAGACTGTTTAAAATTTTGAAAAAGACCCATGAGATAGCATATAAGTTAGTTTACCTCTGAGTTTGAGAGATGCCCACAATGCCTTCCACATGTCAATATTCTGGAAGTATGTTCATATTCCTTGCATATTATTACATACAAACCGTTGAGGATTAATAAAAACATGATATAAATTGTGGAACTGGTTCAAAATTTGAAAAAAAGAGATCAAACATTTTGGACAAAGGTAATTCCATTAGTAAAGGTCTTTTTGAGAAATTATTCATATAAAGAAGCCACATGAGAAAGAAAAGATGAGATACGAAAAAAATACCTATATTTTTTTTTTGATGTTGAGGGAAGAAATATAGTTTGCAAGTTTTAAATTTATAATTTTAATTATAATTAATTAAATTAAGATAAGAAAATATTCAGATTAAATGAAGAATTAGGTCAAACTCAACATTTTGACCAGTTACATCGAGTTGAATGATATTTGATTGGCGTCTGATATATATACATACGTGATTTGGGTACAAGGGTTGCGCCTGAATGACAACTCTAGGATACTCAAGCATACTTATCACAAATTACTTATACTCAATGCGCATATGAGAGAGATGCTTATACGTAATTTTGACAGATTGCTATCACCTGAAACGCTCATAAATAATATTTGTGCATCGTATAATTTCTTTCTCAACACTTGATGTGCTCTTGATAAGCGTACGTGTACTAATCTTTTATATAAGCCCCATCCAACCAATTCAGTCATTTTTGTTAGATTTTTGAGAGAAAATAGAGAAAGAGAAGAGAAGAAGAGAGAAAATGAGAGAGAAAAGGTTAGATGATAATATTTTAAGTAAATGTAAGGAAACTTTTTACAAATTTGTAAATAAGACAACTACATTCTAAATCCATCTTTCTATTGTTGCTATTCTTTCTATTCTCTATAAGTATTTAATATCTCAAATGCCCATATGTGCTATAAATTCATATGTAAGGTGTTTATATTTTAAATGTCTATATTCTCATTTACATTTTCTATAATTTTTAAGAAGTTCAAATTCTTAAATCACCCACATTGGTTAGTCTATCTAGTTTTTTACAATATTACTCATGCATATTCCGAAATAAGTTTGGAGATTCTTATAAGTTTTGATATTTGTAGAGAATGTCCCAGCATGTTCAAAAAACTGTATAAAATTTATGTAGTCTCTACAATATATAGTCCTTGTATGTTAATAATTTTATAATATAACTTTTCT
>JAODPA010068048.1:54482-69221 GCA_025585075.1 Nepenthes mirabilis | reverse complement strand
AA
This sequence comes from Nepenthes mirabilis, assembly GCA_025585075.1. Classification (NCBI taxonomy): domain Eukaryota; kingdom Viridiplantae; phylum Streptophyta; class Magnoliopsida; order Caryophyllales; family Nepenthaceae; genus Nepenthes; species Nepenthes mirabilis. The sequence goes on along the minus strand of JAODPA010068048.1, from coordinate 69,219 downwards.
AAAAAAAAGGAAAGAAAGAAAGGACTAAAACAAAAAAATTGAAGGAAAAAAAATGCCTGCAATGCAGTGAAATTTATAGATTTATTTTTTGATCAGTTAAAAAATAAGAACAAAATCCAAAGTGGGAAGAGATAGTAATAATATATTTTCATTAGGCATTAGTCCAACCTGGGGGCGCAAATCTCTGTAACTTCATTGTACAGTGACTAGATAGATACAGCGATATAGCTTCCAGCTTCACAGACCATCCACCTGATAACAACGTGGAATAAAAAAGTGAAATACAGCAAACGTTGGAAGTGGGAAGGCGGGGACATAAACCAAATAATGAATTGAAGGCAGCGAGAATTTCAGTTCTCGTTCTTCAAGGTAACAGGAACTGAACTGAACAGAACGGCGAGTAGCCCTAAAGATATCAACAACAATCATGGAAGAAAAGGCAAATGGATGCAGAAAAAACATACAATCAAACTTCATAAACGAAAATAATATCAAATTCTACGTATCAATGTACTATTTCCTCTCATTTTCCATCAGTACTGCCTATTGTAATGTATCCGATTCTGAAAATGAAGATGGGGCTAAAAACATCTATATAAACTCCACATTGCTCATCTTCTACCACTCCTCACTCCCGTAAGTGATCCGACAAACTTGAAATTGTCTAATCATACCATGTAACTCGATGTCCAAATCATCAGCTGTAAACATACTTAGCCTAGCATTCCACAGAAAATCACACTTTATTTCCCAGTCTTTAGCATGACCATCGAGCAAATTATTCTCCTCCTTTATAGCAAGTTCAGCTCTCCAACATTGGAGTCTACACCTTAACCACACCCCATATTCACATTGTTCTTCTGTTGCTAGTTGAAATTTTAACTTCATATCTTTAGCGTGCATCAATAGCATTGAAATTTACCAGTATATATAGTCCAAATATTGGGTAGGAAATATTCAAATATCATTCTCTATTGCTGATCCAAGAGTTCTGGTACAAGTCTCCATGTTGGTTTAATCGTTGCTCATATGTTGCAAATACACCACTTGTTCAACCTATTAACTTCATAATTTTGACAACCAAAAACAAACTCATCGCTTAAAAATTACAAGTCTTCTAGCGTCTAGCAAGACAATATATATAACTTGTGTTACCGTATCACGCATGGCCCCTCAACAAAACATCATGATCTAGATGACACATTGCATAACCTGCACTGTATAGCATCAACAAAAACAATTCGGCATCTTCAAAACTACACAGTCATATGTTTCAAGGGGAAAACCAAAATAACGGCATATTAAATCCTCCAATCCTCAATTTCACATTGCTAGAATAACACGGGATGACGAATCTAAATTCTAGCATCAACATTTTGATTTATTAAAGCTGATGTGATCTATCAAAGAAAGGATAAGAAGTCACAGGGACAGAAAAAAAAAAATATAGATAAAATTACACAAGTGATAGGTTTTCTCTGTATTTAACAAATGATCAATGCGGACTCTTTGCCCGTGTTTAACCTTTCCCTTTCTCCCCGCCTTTCAAATAAGTTCAGCAATCAACGCATCTTAGAAACTTGAGTGCCTAGGTGACGTTCTCATAACCATGTCTGCGTACATGTATGTCTATTGTGTTGGAGTTCGACCCAAACCTATACAATTCGGCGCAGCAAAACAAAATCCGAAACACTCGTCAAATGTTAACTATCAAACTCGTGGACACAAGTAATACAATAATGTATATTTTAATACACTAACCAATCCAGGCCATGTGTGAGCAAGCATGAAATTATTCATAAACAAAAATATTAGCAGTATGCACAGCCAATGCACAATTTCAGACAACTATGAGAAAAATTAACAGAGATATCAAAGAATAAATCAAATATATAACCAAATGCAACAATTATACCTGCTTATATGTATTTTTCAGAAAAAGGAAAAATAAATCAAACATTACAGAGATAAAAGTAGAGAGAGAAAGTGGAAGACCTAGTGGGCGACTGTGCCTGTACGGGCCCTGCGCCGCAGCCCTGCGGCGCAGGACCAATGCAGCGGAATGGGGGCCGTTGGATTTCATCCAACGGCCCCCGTCACAGTATTTCTTTTTTTGTTTTAAATGTCAACTGTGCGCGCCCCTGGTTCCAAGCTCCAACAGCCATCTGCTTCGTACTTCTAGACTCCATTGACAAGAACTCCATCTCTCTCGCCCTCTTCCCATTACAACCTTCCTCGACATTGAAGCATATGACTACCTGGCCCCTGGTTCCATCCAATATAGCCTCAAGGTTGTATCATCCAATATAGCCTCACGGTAAGTTGCAAATTTGTATAGAAGCATATGAAAATATTTCATCATCTTCAAATCAAACGACCTAGCATCTCGAGACGTACCCGATAGGAGAAGCTGCCACTCGAACAATGCAAAATTTGGCCTTAGATCGTCAACAACTCCTTCTCAAAGTGTTCTACGTAGTCACTGATGATGGAGAGATGGTTCTCGTTCCTGTGGCTCTCCTCCTGCTCGATTAATGATATGATACACCACGACTCTCAGCTATCAGCTTCTTGTAAGCCATCAAGAGAAATTTTCGCTCTTCTATGGCGAGTTCTTCGTTTCCCACCGCTTCAAAAACCTTTTCCAAAAAATAGACCATCTCTATGTATCTCTCCGCTCTCTCTGACACTTTCACCGAGTATACACTCTCTTTTCACGCTGAGGACGCCAATTTCGCCATGAAAATCCAAACTAAAATTACCTTAACATAGTCAAGTGCACCCTAAAAGCGCCGTAGCATCATCTCCGGTCAAAAATACTGGTTATTTTCACTCCAATTTGTACTGCAAGCTGAGTGTAAAATCATCTCTCTCTCTCTCTCTACCGTATTAGGGCAAAATTGGCAAAGCGATTTAAGGAAACGGTTGTTGAAGCAATGGGAAACAACAACCTTGCCATGAAAGAGTGAAACACCTCGCAATGGTTTACAAGAACCTAATGGACAAGAGCCGAGAGTCGTGGAGCATCATATCATCAATCGAGCAGGAGGAGAGTCATGGGAACAAAGACCATCTCTCCATGATCAGTGACCATAGAGAACAAATCGAGAAAGGACTGTTAACGATCTGCAACAAGATTTTGAAGCTGCTCGAATGTCAGCTTCTCCCGTTGGCAATGTCCAGGGATTCTAAGTCATTTTGTTTGAGGATGATGAAATATTTTCACAAGTGTCTTTTCGAATTTGTGACTTACCTTGAGGTTGTATTAGATGATACAGGCACACTCATTCAGCAGGTCTTCAACTTTCTCTCTTCTATTTCTATGATGTTTGATTTATATTTTCTTTTCTAAAAAATATAAATTGACAGGTATATTTATTACGTTCTAGATTTGAGTTAATCCCCTCACATCTCTGCTAATCTGATGGTTAGTTGAAATTTGTGCATGGTTGTACATACTTGAGATATTTTTGTGCGTTTAATTCATGACAATAATTTCATGCTCGGTCTCACATGCTTGGATTGGTTGTTACGGTATCAAAATATGCGTTGTCGTTTAGAGAAAAAAATGCAGATTAACCTTTTTCAAAAAAAAAAAAAATCGGCTTATTGTTTTGAATTAGCAAGTGGTGTTTCAGTTCTCAATCATGCTTCCAGAGCATATTAGTCTCAATATTCAACTCCTAGTATTCTTAAGTTCATATTTTCAAGTTCAATGGGCATTTACGTACCCAAACATGGTCATGGGAATGTCACCTAGATATTTAAGTTTCTATGAAAAAAGCATGGAAGGTTAAACAAGGCAAAGTAACGGCATTGATAATTTGTTGAATACGGAGAAAACTTATCATTTGTGTGATTTCATTCATATATTTTTTTCTCTTCCCGTGACTTCTTATCTATTCATTGACGGAGCACTTGATCTTTGCTAAATCAAAATGTTAATGCAAAAATTTAGGTTTGTCATACTGTGTTATTCTGGTAAGGTGAAGTCGAGAATTGGGTGATTTAACATGCCGTTATTTTTTGTATTCCCCTTGAAACATATGACTACCTGGTGTGGGAAATACCGAATTGTTTTTGATGAGGCTATGCAGTGTGCAATGTGTCATCCATATGCATGATGTTCTGTTAAGGGGTCATGCGTGATTTGGTAATGCAGGTTATGTATACTGTCTTTCCAGACGCCAGAGGACTTGCAATTTTTAAGCGATGATTTTGTTTTTTCCTGTCTAACTTATTAAGTTAATCGGTTGAACAAGTTGTGGTGTATTATTTGCAACATATGAGCAACGCTTAAACAAACATGGAGAATGATAATTCAATATTTCCTACCCAATTTTTTGGACCGTATATGCTAATAAATTTTGATGTGGTTGATACAAGTGAAGGATACTAAGTTAAAATTTCGACTAGTGACCGAATAACAATGCGAATATGGAGTGTGAGTAAGGTGCAAACACCAATGTTGGAAATCTGCACTTATTATAAAAGATGAGCAAAATAAATTGGCTGATCATTTTGAAGACAGGGGGATGAAGTGTGATTTTCTGTGGAATGCTAAGCTAAGTGGGATTGCGGCTTATGGTTTGGACATTGAGCTACGTGGTATGACTAGACAATTTTGAGTTTGTCAAATTGCGTACAAAAGTGATGTGGATTTTTTGCACCATGTCGGTATGAACTGTATGACTATCATGCACATGAAAGATAAGTTTCTGTTACAGTATGCAATTCGTAAGGAATTTTATACAATCCTATTAGGAAATTGGGAGTCGTAAAAGATGAGCAATATGTGGAGGCTATATAGATGTTTTTTGCCCCATCTTTCAATTTTCAGAATCAGATACATTCTAATAGGTTGTATTGATGGGTAATGCGAGGAAAAGGTACATTGGTATGTAGAATTTGATACTCACTGTTTGTGAAGTCGGATTGTATGTTTATTCTACATCTATTTGCCTTTTCTTTTATGATTGTTGTTGATACTGATATCGCTATTTACATGGCTAGCTGCCGCTATGTTCAGCTCTCGCTGCCTTAAAAATGTGAGAATTAAGACTAACTACCTTCAATTCATTGTTTGGTTTCTGCCCTTCCCGTGCTACTTCAACGTATCTGTATTCTGCTTTTTTATTCTCCATTTTCATCAGGTCGGTGGTTTGGGAAGTTGGAAGCTATTTAATTATATCTAACCAATATACAATGAAGTCACAGTGATTTTTGTCCCCTATGTTCGAATAATGCCTCTGTATCTATATCATAGCTTTTTGCTTACTACAAGTCTAAAAAATCAGCAATAATAAAAATATATTAATACTATTTTTCCCCACTTCATTACAAGTCATAGGTTTTATTCTATTTTTTTTACTGACCAAAAATTAAATTTATGAATTTCACTTTGTTAGAGACATTTTGTCTAATTGGCATATTCCGTGACCATATGTATTAGTGTATTAATGTCGGGTTGTGAGTTATCGGGTTAAAGTCCGTTATGCCCGTCCGAAGCCCCCGCGCCTGCCTAATGCTCGAATCCCGCTCGAGCCTAAAACCCAGATCCTCCCCGGCTCGCCAGTAGCTCGAGAGCCGCTCGAGCCGAAAACCCAATATGGGGGCCGCTCACTGCTCGCCTCATGCCCGCTCGAGCGGCGGCCCAACGGGCATAATTTTTGAACGCGTTTTTGGCTTCACTATAAATTGATGCCTTATTTTCTTCAAACCCTAAGCACGCCAAAACTGCCTTTGAGAGTGTTGGAGCTGTTTTACTTGAGAGAAGAGCTTCTTCTTCCTTTTTCATCTTGCTCCATTTGAGAAAACCGAACATACTACGCTCTATAACATTGTGCCTCATGTTCTAACGGTTTGTCTCTTCGTTTCTCTTTTCTATTTAAACTCTTACATCCTTCTACCTTCGTGGGAGACGTTGGTTCGTGAAGAAGGAGATCCGATCGTGGTTGGCACTTCAAGTGGCACGAGAGGGAAGATTGACGTGAAGACCGGAAGGAGTCCGGTTCCGTTGCCGCGGGCAAATCCAAGGAGTTCCTTGGTAGGGATCACGTGACGGGAGTAAGTCGGCTAGGTTAGAGCGTCGTTACCACCCGATCTGTAAGTTGATTTTCATAGTGCATTGCTTTTCTGGCCGTTGAAGCCTGGAGTGTTTTTCTCGATACCGTGGGTATGGAGTTTTCACTTCGTCACCAAAATATTGAGTCTTTTTACTATTGTTTATGCTAGTCTATATCTTTATTGCTCATTGTTGCTTATATTGTGCATGATTGTTTTTAATTATTTAATTCGTGCATGCTTGTTAGTCTCGTATGCATCTAGAGTTAAATATTTTTTACGTGTATTAGATATTTATTATTTATTATTGCTTCCACTATATTTTTAACGGGGTCAAAACGCGTTAGCACGAAACGTGCTTTTTCACACTTCATTACAGGAAATTTTTTTTCTAAAATATTCCTTTAATTTTATTCTAAAGTCCTTTCTTTCTTTCTTCCCCCCCCCTCTCTTTTTTTTGTTTTACTGTTTTCATATGATACAAAAAAGAATTTTACTAAATTCAGCAACGCATGTTATGCACATGATTTATGGACTAATATTTACTGTTAGAGTTTTCTGACGTTATATATGTGCATATGACTACTATATGAATCAGAATATTGCAAATTAAAACTAATGCTTGCTTAAGTTAATCCTTAGCTAAGCAAATTAATTTACTTTCCATCAAACACCGCCCAACCAGCCAACTCCTCACTCCTCTACTCTATGGAAATCAGCCTGCCTAACCCCACTGCCCCCTCTCCGTTGATGTGTTGGGTCTTGGGTCAGCCAAACAAATGTAATAAAATCTAAAGTAGGAAGAAATAGTATTAATATATTTTTATTATTGTTTATTTTTTTGATTTACAGTAAGCAAAAAACTATGATATGGCTACAGAGGCATTATTCGAACATAGGGGCCAAAAATCACCATGACTTCATTGTTTATTGGTTAAATATAGTTAAATAGCTTCTGACTTCACAGATCACCCACTTGATGAGAATGTGGAATAAAAAAGCAGAATACATATCTGTTAGAAGTAGCACAGGGAGGGCAGAAACCAAACAATAAATTGAAGGTAGCTAGCCTTAATTCTCACTCTTTTAAGGCAATGGAAGCTAAACATAGCCACAGCTAGCCATGTAAATAGCCATATCAGTATCAACAATAATCATAGAAGAAAAGGCAAATGGATGCACAAAAAAATACAGTCAGACTTCACAAACAAAAGTAGTGAGTATCAAATTCTACATATCAATGGACCAATTCCTCTCATTACTCATCAATACAACCTATTAGAATGTATCTGATTCTGAAAATTGAAAGATAGGGCAAAAAACATTTATATAGCCTCCACATATTGCTCATCTTCTACCACTCCTAACTTCCTAATAGGATTGTATAAAATTCCTTACGAATTGTATACTGTAACAGAAACCTATCTTTCATGTGAATGATTGGCATATAGTTCATGCCGACATGGTGCAGAAAATTCACATCACTTTCGTACGCGATTTGACAAACTCAAAATTGTCTAATCATACCACGAAACTCAATGTCCAAACCATCAGCGGCAATCCCACTTAGCTTAGCATTCCACAGAAAATCACGCTCCGTCCCCAGGTCTTTGGAATAATCAGCCAATATATTTTACTCATCTTTTATAATAAGTGTAGATTTCCAACATTGGTGTTTGCACCTTACTCACACTCCATATTTGCATTGTTATTCAGTCGCTAGTCAAAATTTTAACTTTGTATCCTTCACTTGCATCAACCGCATCGAAATTTATTAGCATATATGGTCCAAAATATTGGGTAGGAAATATTGAAATATCATTCTTCATTGCCAATACAAGACTTCTAGTAGAAGTTTCCATATTTGTTTAAGCGTTGCTCATATATTGCAAATAATACACCACAACCTATTCAACCGATTAACTTAATAATTTTGACAGTAAAAAACAAAATCATCGCTTAAAAATTACAAGTCCTCCAGCGTCTGGCAAGACATATACATAACCTACGTTACGAAATCACGCATGACGCCTCAACAGAACATCATGCATCTGGGTGACACATTGCATAACCTGTACTGCATAGCCTCAACAAAAACAATTCCATATTTCCCACACCAGGTAGTCATATGTTTCAAGGAGAAAACAAAAAATAACGGCATATTAAATCATCCAATCCTCAATTTCACCTTGTCAAAATAACACAGTATAACAAATTTAAATTTTCACATTAACATTTTGATTTAGTAAAGCTGAAGTGATCTGTCAATGAAAAGACAAGAAGTCACGGGGAGAGAAAAAAATATGTAGATGAAATTACACAAATGATAAGTTTTCTCGGTATTTAACAAATTATCAATGCCGTCACTTTGCCATGTTTAAACTTCCCCGCCTTTTCAATAAGTTCCGCAATTATTAGAAAATATGTAATCCTCCCACTTTGTAAATTTTAATATTTAGATATTTTATATTTTAGGACATATATTTTCTTTGTACCATTATGTAATTATTTTAGGTTAGGATTTTATTTTTCTTTTATTTTCGGTTACAGATTTATTTATTTCTTTTTATAATTGTTTTTCTTTTCATTATAAGGAGCCCTGCTCCTTCTTTGGCTCTGTGTGCAATTCTGAAATATAATCAATGGGGCTCCGTGGTTCGCCTCTTTCCAATGCTTGCACTTGAGTGCTTCCAGAGTCTTCTCTTTCGTCGTCCTCTCCATCTTCATCTTCATCTTCTCCATCTTCATTTCGGTCTGATTCCTTACATGGTATCGGAGAGCCATGGCTTCCCACCACACCGGACACACACATCTACCAATGACAGCCCAGATCTCGACTGCTCACAAACCCTACGATTCCAAAACCTTTCAGATCCGACCAATCCCTTTCGGCTAGAAGCCGGCGACAGTTCGGCCGTCACTTTGGTCGCCGATTTACTAACCGTCGACAACTATTCTACTTGGTCGCGAACCATGCGTCGAGCCTTGAGGGCTAAAAATAAACTCCGGTTTATTGACGGCACTATTCATGAACCCGTCGACTGTACCGACCCTCTCTTTAAAGCTTGGGGATGATGTAACGACATGGTGGTTTCCTGGATTCAAAACTCCATCAGTCTATCCATTAAATTCAGTGTTGTTTTTGTTGATGATGCCTCTGAAATCTGGAAGGAACTTCAGGACCGATTCACCCAACAAAACGGACCACGCATTTTTCAACTTAAGAAATTTCTGGCAGCCCTCTTGCAAGAGCAAGATCCGGTAAGTATTTATTATGGTAAACTAAAAATAATCTGGGACGAACTCATTATATACGACCCTCTCCCGGATTGTGATTGTGGTAAACTCAAAGTACTCATTGAGCGCTATCAGCAGGATTGTGTGATCCAATTTTTGATGGGTCTCAACGACTCATATATTAATGTGCGGGATCAGATCATGTTGATGGACCCCCTTCCGTCCGTCAACAAGGTCTTCTCCATCGTCCAACAGCAAGAACGGCAACATCACATGTTGTCTGTTGTACATCCTTCAGAAACGGTAGCTTTGGCTGTGAAATGAACCACTAATAACCCTAAAAACATTGTGAGAAATAACCAAACGCCCAAAAATGATAGACCCTTTTGTGTTCATTACCGTGTCCCTGGACACACGTTACAGCAATATTTCAAGATTGAGAATGCTGAGATTTCCACATGTGCACATTGTCATAAACCTGGACATGTCGAAAAATGTTATCAATTTCACGGTTTTCCTCCCAACCACAAATTGTTTGGTAAATCTGGGACCACAGCCCTTCTGGTTGATCACTCGAGTTTCACCACCATGACAAATCATGAAGCTAATGAGGATGATAAAGTTGTACTGACCAAAGGGCAGTTCCAGCAACTCATGAGTTTGCTTCAATCCAAAGATCCTGTTGCAGTGCCTTCTTTTCCAACGGGTAAACAGAATTCAACTCTTTTTGATCCACTTCAAGGGCAATCCAAGGCGGCTAGTATGCACGGTAATAATATATGCTTTGTTTCTTTCCCTTATAATAGGAAGCAGACTTGGATCCTTGATACAGGGGCTACTGATCACATGATCTGCGACCCCTTTTTATACCTTCGAAAGGAGATTGTGATCTCCTGCTCTGTTAAACTTCCTGATGAAAGTAGAGCTCCTGCTACCCATATTGGAACTGTTAAACTAACGGACAAAATCATATTGAAAAATGTATTGTGTGTCCCTTCATTTACTTTTAATCTGGTTTCTGTGAAGCAACTTGTTGATATTCTCAATTGTAGCTTATTTTTGTTCTCTGACATCTGCCTCATTCAGGACCTTGTCTCTTGGACAACGATTGGGATGGGTGAAGAGAAAAATGGTTTATATTATTTGACGGATAACGCAGTCCATCCAAATACCTTGACTGCTCTTCTCACCAAATACTCCAGTCACATTGCAAGGCCTTTTGCTAATTTTGTCAACCTTGTTTCATCGCCAATAAACTTATGGCATTGTCGATTAGGCCACATTTCATATTCTAGGCTAAAATTAATTAGCGATCCTCTTGTAAAAGAAGCAGCGCATTCTATTAATGATAATCCATGTTCTATTTGTTATATGGCTAAATAACGTCGCATTCCTTTTTCTCTTAGAAGCCATAAGTCACACACCTTATTCGACGTGGTGCATTGTAAATTATCGGGACCTTGTTCTAAAATTTCTTATGATGGGTATTAATATTTATTGACCATTGTTGATGATTTTTCTCGAAGTACCTGGATTTATCTTCTGAAATAAAAATCAGATATAAAATTGTGCTTGGAAGCCTTTTACAATCTGGTTGCCACACAATTTAACGCAAAAATTAAAGTCATTCAAAGTGACAATGGATCTAAATTTTCTCTGGGAGATTTTTACAGTAAAAGAGGTATTATCCACCAACGAAGTTAAGTGAAAATACCACAGCAAAATGGTGTTGTTGAACGCAAACACCAACATTTACTAAACGTCGCAAGAGCGATTAGATTCCAATCAGGACTTCCTTTAAAATTCTGGAGTGACTGTATCCTTACTGCTGCCTATATTATAAACAGGATTCCCACTCCTTTACTGAGCAACAAAACTCCATATGAAATCTTATTTGGAGTCAAGCCAAACTATGATAACTTTCGAGTATTTGGTTGTTTATGTTATGCTTCCACCCTCTCCCATGGACGAAAGAAGTTTGACTCCAAAAGTAGAACCTGCATATTTTTGGGATATCCCTTTGGCATCAAAGGATACAAACTGTTTGATTTACACAATCATGTTACTTTTCACTCTAGGGATGTTATTTTCCATGAGAACATTTTTCCTTACCAGAAAAACAAAATTGATCTCAATAACACAATACCTTCCGCCGTAACCAACGCAGATCCTCCTCTTGCTCAGGACTCACCACCCATTAACAACTTCGATCTGTATCCGGTCACCAATCTGGTACCTAATAATGCTCCCACTATCACCACTCATCATGATGAAAAAAGCTCCAATTTGCCCCTTATTCCTGACCCACCAACAAGTAATCAAAACCCTTTAAGTGATACTCAACAACCTAGTAACCCTCTTCAAAATATTCAATTTCCTGCAAGAGATACCATCCCTGTTCGCAGAACCACCAGAGTTAGGCAAGCCCCTCAATATTTGAAAAACTTCCATTGTAACCATACATCGCAAGCTGCACCTACCCGACCTACAGCACACATCTCTCCAGGCAAACCTTACCCCCTTGCAAATTCCATATCGTATCACAAATTATCCCATGCTTACACTTCTTTTACATCTTCCCTCTCATCCCAAACTGAACCACACACTTATACTCAAGCTGTTGGTGATCCCAATTGGCGGGCTGCCATCAACGATGAACTACAAGCTTTAGAATCCAATAAGACATGGATTCTCACTGACTTACCTCCAGGGAAGAAAGCGATCGGTTGTCGCTACGTGTTCAAATTAAAATTGAAGAGTGATGGGAGCATTGAACGATATAAATGCCGCTTAGTGGCTAAAGGATACACCCAAGAGGCAGGGGTAGATTATCATGAAACTTTTTCTCCTGTTGCTAAACTCACCACCGTTCGGTGCCTCTTGGCTGTTGCTGCAATTCGCGGGTGGCATCTATATCATTTTGATGTCAATAATGCTTTTCTAAATGGAGCCCTAGATGAAGAAATTTACATGCAACAACCCCCTGGTTACACTAAAGGCAAACCTCATCAAGTTTGCAGGCTGCTCAAAAGCATATATGGCCTCAAACAAGCCTCTCGACAATGGTATACCAAATTTTCTACGTCCCTTGTCGCGCATGGCTTCGTTCAATCCAAGGCTGATTACAGTCTTTTTACCAAACAAAATGACAACTCCTTCACAGTGCTTTTAGTCTATGTTGATGACATAATCGTTGCCAGTAATTGTCTGGATGCCATTGCATCCCTCAAATCCTTCCTCAACCAAATTTTTAAAATTAAAGATCTTGGGATCCTGAGATACTTTCTTGGCATTGAAGTTGCACGATCAACAAAAGGTATACACATTTGTCAGCGAAAATACACATTGGATATTTTAGCTGATTCTGGTTCTGTTGGTGCTAAGCCTCTCAAACTACCTCTAGACCAAAACTTGAAGTTAAGTAAACAAACTGGGGTTGTCCTACAGAATCCAAGTGTGTACAGAAGACTGGTTGGTCGTCTTCTTTACCTCACCGTCACAAGACCAGATATCGCCTATGCAGTTCATATCTTAAGTCAATTTATGGACCACCCTACATCCAGTCATATGAATGCTGCATATCAAGTTCTGCGATATTTAAAATTAAATCCAGGACAAGGCATATTGTTTTCTTCTACTTCTAACATTCAACTAAGAGCTTTTTGTGATGCAGATTGGGCTTCGTGTCCTGACACACGAAGATCTATCACAGGTTACTGTATTTTTATTGGAGATTCTCTCGTTTCATGGAAATGCAAGAAACAGTCTGTGGTTTCTCGCTCATCTGCTGAGGCCGAATATAGATCTATGGCCACAACTTGTTGTGAATTAACTTGGCTACGCTATGTCTTAGATGACTTGCAAGTTTCACATCCACATGTAGCAAACCTATATTGTGATAATCAAGCGACACTTCACATTGCAGCCAACCCCGTTTTTCCATGAGCGCACAAAACATATCGAATTGGATTGCCATCTCGTCCGTGACAAGATTCAAAAAGGGAGCGTTCGGACACACCACATCACCACACATAATCAGTTGGCTGACATTTTCACCAAGATTTTACCGTCCCATCAGCTCAATTCACATCTATCCAAGATGGGCATTATTAATATATTTGCTCTATCTTGCGGGGGCGTATTAGAAAATATGTAATCCTCCCACTTTGTAAATTTTAATATTAGATATTTTGTATTTTAGGACATATATTTTCTTTGTACTGTTATGTAATTATTTTAGGTTAGGATTTTGTTTTTCTTTTATTTTCGGTTACAGATTTATTTCTTTCTTTTTATAATTGTTTTTCTTTTCATTATAAGGAGCCGTGCTCCTTCTTTGGCTCTGTGTACAATTCTGAAATATAATCAATGGCGCTCTGCTGCTCGCCTCTTTCCACTGCTTGCACTTGAGTGCTTCCAAAGTCTTCTCCTTCGTGGTCCTCTCCATCTTCATCTTCTCCATCTTCATTTCGGTCTGATTCCTTACAGCAATCAACAAATCTTAGAAACTTAAATGTCTAGGTGACGTTCTCATGACCATGTTTGCGTACGTAAATGCCCATTGAACTTGAAAATATGAACTTAAGAATACTAGGAATTGAATATTGAGACTAATATGCTCTCGAAGCATGATAGGGAACCGAAACACCACTTGCTAATTCAAAACAATAAACTGATTTTTTTTTTTTTTGAAAAAGGTTAATCTGCGTTTTTATCTGTAAACAACCATGCGTATTGTAATACCTAACAACCAATCCAAGCATGCGAGACCGAGCACGAAATTATTTTCATGAATTAAAGGACAAAAATATCTCAAATATGCACAACCATGCACAAATTTCAAATAACTATGAGATTAGCAGAGATGTGAGAGGATTAATGTAATAAATATACCTGTCTATTTGTATTTTTCAAAAAAGAAAAAAGTCAATCGAACATTACAGAAACAGAAGAAGTGAGCTGAATGAGCGTGCCAGTATCATCCAATATACCTCAGGATAAGTCGCAAATTTGAATAGACACCTGTGAACTTATAGTCCCTAGACGTAGGAGACGGGAGAAGCTGCCATTCGAGCGGCTTCAAAATCCTGTCGCAGATCGTCAACAACAGTTATTTCTCGATATGTTCTCCGTAATCACTGATCATGGAGAGATGACCATCATTCCCATAACTCTCCTTCAGCTCGATCGATGATATAATGCGCCACGACCCTCGGCTCTTGGCCATCGGTTCCTTGTAAGCCACCGAGAGGAGTCTTCGCTCTTCCTCGGCGAGCTCGTCGTTTTCCACCGCCTCAAGAACCTTTTCCATGAAATATATCATCTCTATGTATATCTGCGCTCGCTCTGACAATTTTGCCATGTATACGTTCTCTTCGCACGCTGAGGATGCCATTGTTGTCCACTGTTCCAAGTATGAGACAGAGAGTGGGGGGGG